>BDSI01000114.1:5000-68502 GCA_003117195.1 Eudorina sp. 2006-703-Eu-15
TAATGAGCAAAGCGTTTGTTGCATTATTCCTCATCTAACAATACAACGGTGCGGCTGATGCTGAACTGCACGTTCATCAGTTCATGTTCCGACATAACTCAACGTTAGTTGCTCTCCGCATCAGAACCGTACATTGTTTTTACACCATTAGCATTCTCTTCAAATTTCCTTCTTAATGCTTTTCAGTCGCATGCGTTTCTGCGTAGCGCGCTTAACGTCACCTATCGACCTGTTCGTCATATTCCAACCGTCGCAATTCGTAGATTCCTTTGCGATACGTACTCTCGCCCACACCGCTCGCTTCCTGCAGTTGCTAGGCAGCTCCGAACACCTAAATAGGCAGCCCTAAGACCAAATCAGGCACATGCCTTGGGTCTGCCTACACGAACGCTACGGACACTGCGCAGTCCGAGAAACGTCCAGACAATAGGCGGACCATTTCCGGAACAGTACGTGCGTCCCGTGCGGCCCGTGCTACGTACGTACCTCCCTGGAGGTCTATCAACTATACATAAAGTCAACCAATTTAGGTATAGTTGGGAACTATCCTTTGTTCAGGACGGACTCTGACAGTTGTTGCAGCTGTTGACTACCGGTACCGCCGGGCGTCCGCAGCCTGCTACTTGATTGTGGGTGTCTTATAGGCATTTTAGACACTTCTAATACGGAACGAGCGCGCGCATCCCAGTGACGTGACCGTGGACAAGATTTATTTTCTGCATCCTGAACGTAAGAGACCTGGTGCTCTGTTGAGTCTGACATCTGGTATGATGAGAGCGATGTTCGTTCTGTGCTCCGTGATCAAGGGATTGAGAGAGCGTGTTCCAGCAGTGAGCTGTGGAGATCGCCCCGAAATAAGCTACATTGCCTGCTCGCTGTTTCTGCTCCTGCTGCATGGGTTAATAGGCAGCGGGTTGAAACTCCGTCTCTGTGAGCAGCGCCTTTGAGAGAAGCATCGACGGACATTTCCGGCCTGTTACATACATCTCATAAACAACACTTGTTTGAGCCCTCTGTAGCTCCAATCCAACCTCCATCGCTACATACATACCTCGCTCGTCAGATAAATATCGTCAGATATACATATGTAACCGTTACAAGGTCAGATAAATATCACCATATGCTAGCCTGACGATATCTCCCTCCAACGCCTCTGCTCAATCTAGTAACCTCGTCTGGTTGGCTGATGCTCACGTTTCAATCGCTAATTGCAATGCATGATGCAGGTCTCCATCGCTTCAATCCGGCAGGCGGCGCAGCACACTTCCTCATGGCCCAGCGAAGGCAAATGGTTTTCTTGAAGCTATTTTCCATCGCGTTCCTTATTGTTTCTGGCTGCAAAGTCGTCCTTGGGGAGCATGTTGAGCAATCAGCGGGCAGCAACAGTATGCGTCAGGCTGTGAGAGCGCACAGGTTGGTTGGCTGGATGGATCCACTAGCTATCTACGTAAATTAACTGCTGTACGGGGCGTGTACGTAGATGAATCCGCGTGCGCGCGGGCATGCGCTTGACTGGCTGGGCGGATCGACGATGGCAATGCTGTTATAGCTGTTAATTCCTACATGCTTAGTTAATTACGTAGTCATGATGTATGTAACGCCAGGTTACGGTTTTACTATAATCAGAGGCCCTGTACGTATGTGCAGCATCTCACGAAGCCTTTGGCCGCGCCATGCACGTATGCCACACATGCATGACGCGATACATGAGATGCATGTCTTCAATCGGTTTGCCGTCGCCTGTCGATGAATAACCGCCATGCCTCGCTCGCGCGCACAATGAAATGTCTGTGCGTCCGTCATGCAGTCTATCTGTTGGTGTGTGACACGTACCTCCGACGTTAGTTATCCTAGTTATCCATGTGGGTGAGTGACGGCAGATAGAGGTAGGCCTGCCGGCTATCGACTGGAGAAACATGCCTGCCTGCGAATAATAATGAGTCGATCGCGCTCGCAGCAGCAGGTCTCACGCCGTCACCGCCAACAACAATGAAGTAGTCGAGCAGCCCTCATTTGTCGACACTGTTTCAACAGACGAGGCGGCGCTCGTTGGCCGTCTCCTGATGGGAAACGCCCAGCCAGGTATGTGTATGTGTATGGTTATTTGTATATCTGTTTGGGGTGCCAAACTATGCATGGGCGGCTCTCCGTGCGTACAGATATAGGTGTCTGATGATGGCGGCGGGGGGCCCCTATCCGGGCCTAATCAACCACATGCATACAGCACAGGGCGGGCCTTGCGGATGTATTTGATGTCCGTCTGCAGCTTTCCGCCTGACTGTTCATCCGCACTCTGGGAACGCGCGGTACTTTGGAAGTCTCTTATCCTCTTCGGGAGGTCTTTGGAAGGCCTCACACTCTGGCTCGAGCCCGGCGGGGCTCTTCGTATCCTTCCAAGCAAGCAACCAAGCGAGTAAGCCATGCACAAATATATACGAACGAACGCGTATACATGAACACATACGCACCCCTACAACTGCCGGCTGGACGGCAGAGAACCCCAGCATGGCTAACTCCACCGCTATATATATACATATAGGGTAAACCCTATATATATATAGGGTTAAACCCTATATATATATATATCAGAATGGCAACCTGCAGTGGATGCCAAAATGACGGTGCGTGCGTGGAATAACCACTTCCCCATCCCCCGGCCCCGCCCCTGCCTGGCCTGCGACCTGCAGCCCCACCATCTCCCCCTCCGCTGCCGTCGCCTCGTCCACCTGTCCCACCTGCTCCACCCAGTCCACCTGCTCCGCCTAGTCCGCCTAGCCCGCCTCGCCCAGCTACACTCTGCCAGCAGCTTCCGGGTTTCAGCTCTCTGCCAGACGTCGACCATGGCGGCGATGATCTCGGATACTACGGCAAGAACGCGTCCAACGCCTGCAATGACAACCCGAAGTGCCTGGCCTTCAATGAGTACGGATTGATTAAGTCGAGCGCCACGCCGCTGAGGTCGTCCGAGGGGTCCTGCCTGTACGTCAAGAGTGAGTATGCGGTAGTGCGTGCGTGGTCCCTTGTGCTGCTCAAACAGTATATCATTGATGTGGCGTTGTCCACGTTTTCATGCAAAGATGAACGTGATTTCAACGTTACAAAAGATTACCTGCACGCAGAGAGTTAACTTCTTCGTGATAGGGTAGGCCCGGGTGAGGGCACACTACCGCTAAATTTAATCGTAAGCAGCGACACAAGAGCCACAGTGGCTCGTACACGCACCGTATGTACGGCAAAGGACACTCCGTATTCACAGAATACCATTACGGAACACCTTAATTTTCGTACGCGTCACGTAGAAGCCTTTCAGATAGTAGTGATAGGGTTTAAGGGTTTCTAAAACGTATTGCTGGGGCGGCCAATTTTGGGATTGTCAATGGTGTGGGGCGGGAGCCATGAATAATTGCTGAGCGGGCTGTCTGCGCAAGTTACATTGCTCCCGCAGGACCTAAACATCGATTGCGCGAAGTATATTATCCGACCACGCCCCCTTCGTTCCCCTTATTAAATTGGCATGCACGACCGTAACTCCTTCCTCTTGTAAGTTGTGGTATGGCATGGCAGGACATTCCAAATTTTAAAATATTATGCACCTTGAGGGCTGCCTCAAAAGAGGAAGCCCTCAAGGTGCATAATATTGCCCGAGATCTAAAAAGAGCTAAAGTATTTACAAGGTTGATTAGAGAAATAATTACAGCAGCTATACCAAGGCAGCCAGAGGGCGAGCCGGCCCGTTTTGGCGACGCGCCGCGACGCCGCCGGCGCCCCGCCGCGGCAGGCAGGTGCCGGGGCATGCGCAGGAGCGGTCGGGCAGGTCGGGCGGCGGCCCCGTGGCCGCGCCGGTCCTGAGCAAGGGCCGCGAACGCCAGGTGTGCCAGGTGTGTACGGCAGGGTCCCAGGGCTCCCGCGCTGGGGTCGCCTGGGCGCGGCTAGGGACTGCACGGCTGCGCAGGGCCGGGGCAGTGCAGTTGCGCCTGTTGCCGGGGCCGAACGATGTGTCGGGGGCCTAGATCGCGGCCGCAACACCCTGAGCAAGGGTCGCGCACGGTTGTTTGTCCCACCCTTGTGTCCTTTTGTGCCCCAAACATCCACAATGATAAAACTGGAAGCCCTCAAGGTGCATAATATTGCCCGAGATCTAAAAAGAGCTAAAGTATTTACAAGGTTAGTTATAGAAATAATTACAGCAGCTATACCAAGGCAGCCAGAACATACCAGGATAATCCCAAGCTAAGAGCAGCAGTCATGCTCTGCTAAACGTTGTTGTATTATGCGATCTGCCGCATAATAAACAATATTTCTCGTTATGGTGTCTCACTGTGCTGTCATTCTGGGACGTTGCTGAGAAGTTCCTAATGGGTCTCAACTGTTCTCGTAACCAAGTTGCGAACCTGTATTCGGGCTGCCGAATAACTGTTATTTCTGACGATAATTGTAAATCTGTTTACAATTAGGACAACTGGTCCTGGTAGCTGTTCTGACTGACTCCGATTGTCGAGCCGTTGGTTTACTGACCCGTCGTCCCATGTACGGTACGGAAATCGCTACTGGGCGCGGAACTGGTGCTTATATGCACGCTGAGACTCAGCAATCGGTAGTTCTTACCACCAATATACATAGTACTTTAAACGTGCAGGTGTTTAAGGTACGCAAAATACCGAACGGCAACGACTACAAGGATAGCAAATGCCTTTACTGTATGTACGATAACCCTACGTGAAACAAGGTCTGGTGCATCGTCGGTCTGATGTGTGACATTATTCTTGTAATTTTTGTGGTGTGTACGTGCAGGGGTCAACCTGGTCCGCGCTTCCAAGCAGCTCGTCGCTTCTTCTGTTGCCAAGGACAGCAGCGCTTACAACGCTTCAAATGCAGTAGACGGCAATAACCAGACGATGTTCCACTCCGCATATCCGGGTTCAGTCAGCTCTGGACCGGAATATGATTATACACCGTACATCGGTTTCCAGCTGTCCCAAGTATACATTATCCAGCGAATTGTTATTCTCAACCGCCCGGGTTATGAAAATCGCCTTCAGAACGCAGAAGTCCGAGTGGGCATGAATGCGATCTCATCAGCAGACAAGGACAGTGTGGCACGGAACACCCTTGTTTGGAAGCAGAACGCAACACAGGGCGCAGTCATTGAGATCAACCTGGACACTCCCGTTGCTGGCTTCTGGGTCTCCCTTCAGAATTTAAATCCTACACCAGCCAGCAACTCGAATCCCTTTCCTTGGGTTCTGAACATTCCGGAGTTCCAGGTGTTTGGCTTTCCGGCCTTCCCAGGTAGGTTAAAAGCTACCAGCTTACGTGTGCGTGTGCGTGTGCGTGTGCGTGTGCGAGCTGTATGTGTTATTACACGGAAGTAACTGATGGACGAACTAGCTAGCCATGGATGCACGCACACAGGTATCTAGCTAGATTGCAAGGCACCTGATAACACCTCCCTACGAACCAAGGATGCCCGACACAAATCTTCAGTTGGCTGATGAGCGTATAATGCTAATTTGAATAACATGATGCATAATACTGGGGCTTCATGCACACCATCAGCCTGAACGAGCAAGTCTCTATTATGATGTGCGTGTATGTCATCATCACATCAATTCTCACTATATATCATTACATTGTATAAAGCAATATTAATAATATATGAAAATAATGTTTTTAGACAATATTATGATATTAATATTATATATTTAGAAATAATATGTATCAGGTTGTTTGCATGAATGGACTCCCAATATTATGCGCGCGTGTGATGAAGTATATATACCCTTCCAAGTCTTTCAAGACCTAGAGAGGGTGCAGCGCTGGGTGCCTCAAGGGTGGTTGCAGCTGGGTAATGGGGTGCTTGTGTGGGTGGTGTGCGTGGGCGACCTCCCCTGTCTATCCACTTCTGGGGGCTGTTGTGCCTATCACTTGCCACGCTGCATGCGCTCTCTGCTATCACTTTGGTAGTCGGTGTTGCCCCGCTGCTTGCTTCGGTGTCTGGGTGGATAGATGGGGTCATGCCCGGTGTGACAGTGTGTGCGGCGTTGAGGTGTGGAGGTGTCTTGCCGCCGCCTTTGCTGTGGGGCCTGCTGGCTGGTGTTTGCCCTGGTATACACCGGTGATCCCTTTGGGGTCCGCTAGGGTTATTTATTAACGGTAACGGTCATTCATTCATTCATAAAACCGATAGAAGTTTGTTACAGCGAGATATATATCAGAATGGCAGACCTGCAGTGGATGCCAAAATGACGGTGCGTGGAATAACCACTTCCCCATCCTCCATTGATAGGTTTACGCGTCCTGACTTGGTCTAGCTAGTTTAGCGTCCTCAGTCTCGTTGCTTCGGTCTACCTTCCTCGGTCCGCCTCGGTCTAGCTACATATATATATGAAGCCATTCGTGCAAGCAAGCTACGGATGGCTCGCCTCGCATCCTGCCGTGTTGTTGCTGCCTGTATGTCCTGCTGCTGTAGCTGCTGGCCCTGCTGCTGGCGAAGATACTCTTGATATTGCGAACGGACGGCTCAAAACCCCCTGCTTGTGTGACCAGCTACGTAAACATGTTAATTACAATGTTTGTCTGCGCCGCTGGTTGACCGGTCGACGTAACTAGCCCGGTGCCGACGCACCAAAGAACACAGATTCGTTTGTTCCACGTGCGTTATTACTAATGTTCCGCGCCCTTCCGTCCCATCTCGCACACACGCCATATCTACAGGACCTACAGTATCCACTAGC
This sequence comes from Eudorina sp. 2006-703-Eu-15, assembly GCA_003117195.1. Classification (NCBI taxonomy): domain Eukaryota; kingdom Viridiplantae; phylum Chlorophyta; class Chlorophyceae; order Chlamydomonadales; family Volvocaceae; genus Eudorina; species Eudorina sp. 2006-703-Eu-15. The sequence continues at coordinate 11,735 of BDSI01000114.1, forward strand.
TATATATATATTTATAGCTAGTGGATACTGTATATACATGTATATACATATATATGTACGTACGTACGTAGCTAGCTAGAGCACATCTGTGCTCATTTGCTCCTCGCTGTTGACATTCAGCATAGCCTCGTTACTTGTATACAAGATAACCCAAACTCGAAGTCCCTTCTATCCTGCCATCAATATATCTGTGTTTAAATTATTGTGGTGTGTACGTGCAGGGGTCAACCTGGTCCGCGCTTCCAAGCAGCTCGTCGCTTCTTCTGTTGCCAAGGACAGCAGCGCTTACAACGCTTCAAATGCAGTAGACGGCAATAACCAGACGATGTTCCACTCAGCATATCCGGGTTCAGTCAGCTCTGGACCGGAATATGATTATACACCGTACATCGGTTTCCAGCTGTCCCAAGTATACATTATCCAGCGAATTGTTATTCTCAACCGCCCGGGTTATGAAAATCGCCTTCAGAACGCAGAAGTCCGAGTGGGCATGAATGCGATCTCATCAGCAGACAAGAACAGTGTGGCACGGAACACCCTTGTTTGGAAGCAGAACGCAACACAGGGCGCAGTCATTGAGATCAACCTGGACACTCCCGTTGCTGGCTTCTGGGTCTCCCTTCAGAATTTAAATCCTACACCAGCCAGCAACTCGAATCCCTTTCCTTGGGTTCTGAACATTCCGGAGTTCCAGGTGTTTGGCTTTCCGGCCTTCCCAGGTAGGTTAAAAGCTACCAGCTTACGTGTGCGTGTGCGTGTGCGTGTGCGTGTGCGTGTGCGTGTGCGTGTGCGTGTGCGTGTGCGTGTGCGTGTGCGTGTGCGTGTGCGAGCTGTATGTGTTATTACACGGAAGTAACTGATGGACGAACTAGCTAGCCATGGATGCACGCACACAGGTATCTAGCTAGATTGCAAGGCACCTGATAACACCTCCCTACGAACCAAGGATGCCCGACACAAATCTTCAGTTGGCTGATGAGCGTATAATGCTAATTTGAATAACATGATGCATAATACTGGGGCTTCATGCACACCATCAGCCTGAACGAGCAAGTCTCTATTATGATGTGCGTGTATGTCATCATCACATCAATTCTCACTATATATCATTACATTGTATAAAGCAATATTAATAATATATGAAAATAATGTTTTTAGACAATATTATGATATTAATATTATATATTTAGAAATAATATGTATCAGGTTGTTTGCATGAATGGACTCCCAATATTATGCGCGCGTGTGATGAAGTATATATACCCTTCCAAGTCTTTCAAGACCTAGAGAGGGTGCAGCGCTGGGTGCCTCAAGGGTGGTTGCAGCTGGGTAATGGGGTGCTTGTGTGGGTGGTGTGCGTGGGCGACCTCCCCTGTCTATCCACTTCTGGGGGCTGTTGTGCCTATCACTTGCCACGCTGCGCTCTCTGCTATCACTTTGGTAGTCGGTGTTGCCCCGCTGCTTGCTTCGGTGTCTGGGTGGATAGATGGGGTCATGCCCGGTGTGACAGTGTGTGCGGCGTTGAGGTGTGGAGGTGTCTTGCCGCCGCCTTTGCTGTGGGGCCTGCTGGCTGGTGTTTGCCCTGGTATACACCGGTGATCCCTTTGGGGTCCGCTAGGGTTATTTATTAACGGTAACGGTCATTCATTCATTCATAAAACCGATAGAAGTTTGTTACAGCGAGATATATATCAGAATGGCAGACCTGCAGTGGATGCCAAAATGACGGTGCGTGGAATAACCACTTCCCCATCCTCCATTGATAGGTTTACGCGTCCTGACTTGGTCTAGCTAGTTTAGCGTCCTCAGTCTCGTTGCTTCGGTCTACCTTCCTCGGTCCGCCTCGGTCTAGCTACATATATATATGAAGCCATTCGTGCAAGCAAGCTACGGATGGCTCGCCTCGCATCCTGCCGTGTTGTTGCTGCCTGTATGTCCTGCTGCTGTAGCTGCTGGCCCTGCTGCTGGCGAAGATACTCTTGATATTGCGAACGGACGGCTCAAAACCCCCTGCTTGTGTGACCAGCTACGTAAACATGTTAATTACAATGTTTGTCTGCGCCGCTGGTTGACCGGTCGACGTAACTAGCCCGGTGCCGACGCACCAAAGAACACAGATTCGTTTGTTCCACGTGCGTTATTACTAATGTTCCGCGCCCTTCCGTCCCATCTCGCACACACGCCATATCTACAGGACCTACAGTATCCACTAGCTATATATATATTTATAGCTAGTGGATACTGTATATACATGTATATACATATATATGTACGTACGTACGTAGCTAGCTAGAGCACATCTGTGCTCATTTGCTCCTCGCTGTTGACATTCAGCATAGCCTCGTTACTTGTATACAAGATAACCCAAACTCGAAGTCCCTTCTATCCTGCCATCAATATATCTGTGTTTAAATTATTGTGGTGTGTACGTGCAGGGGTCAACCTGGTCCGCGCTTCCAAGCAGCTCGTCGCTTCTTCTGTTGCCAAGGACAGCAGCGCTTACAACGCTTCAAATGCAGTAGACGGCAATAACCAGACGATGTTCCACTCAGCATATCCGGGTTCAGTCAGCTCTGGACCGGAATATGATTATACACCGTACATCGGTTTCCAGCTGTCCCAAGTATACATTATCCAGCGAATTGTTATTCTCAACCGCCCGGGTTATGAAAATCGCCTTCAGAACGCAGAAGTCCGAGTGGGCATGAATGCGATCTCATCAGCAGACAAGAACAGTGTGGCACGGAACACCCTTGTTTGGAAGCAGAACGCAACACAGGGCGCAGTCATTGAGATCAACCTGGACACTCCCGTTGCTGGCTTCTGGGTCTCCCTTCAGAATTTAAATCCTACACCAGCCAGCAACTCGAATCCCTTTCCTTGGGTTCTGAACATTCCGGAGTTCCAGGTGTTTGGCTTTCCGGCCTTCCCAGGTAGGTTAAAAGCTACCAGCTTACGTGTGCGTGTGCGTGTGCGTGTGCGTGTGCGAGCTGTATGTGTTATTACACGGAAGTAACTGATGGACGAACTAGCTAGCCATGGATGCACGCACACAGGTATCTAGCTAGATTGCAAGGCACCTGATAACACCTCCCTACGAACCAAGGATGCCCGACACAAATCTTCAGTTGGCTGATGAGCGTATAATGCTAATTTGAATAACATGATGCATAATACTGGGGCTTCATGCACACCATCAGCCTGAACGAGCAAGTCTCTATTATGATGTGCGTGTATGTCATCATCACATCAATTCTCACTATATATCATTACATTGTATAAAGCAATATTAATAATATATGAAAATAATGTTTTTAGACAATATTATGATATTAATATTATATATTTAGAAATAATATGTATCAGGTTGTTTGCATGAATGGACTCCCAATATTATGCGCGCGTGTGATGAAGTATATATACCCTTCCAAGTCTTTCAAGACCTAGAGAGGGTGCAGCGCTGGGTGCCTCAAGGGTGGTTGCAGCTGGGTAATGGGGTGCTTGTGTGGGTGGTGTGCGTGGGCGACCTCCCCTGTCTATCCACTTCTGGGGGCTGTTGTGCCTATCACTTGCCACGCTGCGCTCTCTGCTATCACTTTGGTAGTCGGTGTTGCCCCGCTGCTTGCTTCGGTGTCTGGGTGGATAGATGGGGTCATGGCCCGGTGTGACTGTGTGTGCGGCGTTGAGGTGTGGAAGTGTACACTTGCCGCCGCCTTTGCTGTGGGGCCTGCTGGCTGGTGTTTGCCCTGGTATACACCGGTGATCCCTTTGGGGTCCGCTAGGGTTATTCATTAACGGTAACGGTCATTCATTCATATATAAAACCGATAGAAGTTTGTTACAGCGAGATATATATCAGAATGGCAGACCTGCAGTGGATGCCAAAATGACGGTGCGTGCGTGGAATAACCACTTCCCCATCCCCCGGCCCCGCCCCTGCCTGGCCTGCGACCTGCAGCCCCACCATCTCCCCCTCCGCTGCCGTCGCCTCGTCCACCTGTCCCACCTGCTCCACCCAGTCCACCTGCTCCGCCTAGTCCTCCTAGCCCGCCTCGCCCAGCTACACTCTGCCAGCAGCTTCCGGGTTTCAGCTCTCTGCCAGACGTCGACCATGGCGGCGATGATCTCGGATACTACGGCAAGAACGCGTCCAACGCCTGCAATGACAACCCGAAGTGCCTGGCCTTCAATGAGTACGGATTGATTAAGTCGAGCGCCACGCCGCTGAGGTCGTCCGAGGGGTCCTGCCTGTACGTCAAGAGTGAGTATGCGGTAGTGCGTGCGTGGTCCCTTGTGCTGCTCAAACAGTATATCATTGATGTGGCGTTGTCCACGTTTTCATGCAAAGATGAACGTGATTTCAACGTTACAAAAGATTACCTGCACGCAGAGAGTTAACTTCTTCGTGATAGGGTAGGCCCGGGTGAGGGCACACTACCGCTAAATTTAATCGTAAGCAGCGACACAAGAGCCACAGTGGCTCGTACACGCACCGTATGTACGGCAAAGGACACTCCGTATTCACAGAATACCATTACGGAACACCTTAATTTTCGTACGCGTCACGTAGAAGCCTTTCAGATAGTAGTGATAGGGTTTAAGGGTTTCTAAAACGTATTGCTGGGGCGGCCAATTTTGGGATTGTCAATGGTGTGGGGCGGGAGCCATGAATAATTGCTGAGCGGGCTGTCTGCGCAAGTTACATTGCTCCCGCAGGACCTAAACATCGATTGTGCGAAGTATATTATGCGACCACGCCCCCTTCGTTCCCCTTATTAAATTGGCATGCACGACCGTAACTCCTTCCACTTGTAAGTTGTGGTATATATGGCATGGCAGGACATTCCAAATTTTAAGATATTATGCACCTTGAGGGCTGCCCCAAAAGAGGAAGCCCTCAAGGTGCATAATATTGCCCGAGATCTAAAAAGAGCTAAAGTATTTACAAGGTTAGTTAGAGAAATAATTACTGCAGCTATACCAAGGCAGCCAGAACATACAAGGATAATCCCAAGCTAAGAGCAGCAGTCATGCTCTGCTAAACGTGCAGGTGTTTAAGGTACGCACAATACCGAACTAACGGCAACGACTACAAGGATAACAAATGCCTTTACTGTATGTACGATAACCCTCCGTGAAATAAGGTCTGGTGCATCGTCGGTCTGATGTGTGACATTATTCTTGTGATTTTTGTGGTGTGTACGTGCAGGGGTCAACCTGGTCCGCGCTTCCAAGCAGCTCGTCGCTTCTTCTGTTGCCAAGGACAGCAGCGCTTACAACGCTTCAAATGCAGTAGACGGCAATAACCAGACGATGTTCCACTCCGCATATCCGGGTTCAGTCAGCTCTGGACCGGAATATGATTATACACCGTACATCGGTTTCCAGCTGTCCCAAGTATACATTATCCAGCGAATTGTTATTCTCAACCGCCCGGGTTATGAAAATCGCCTTCAGAACGCAGAAGTCCGAGTGGGCATGAATGCGATCTCATCAGCAGACAAGAACAGTGTGGCACAGAACACCCTTGTTTGGAAGCAGAACGCAACACAGGGCGCAGTCATTGAGATCAACCTGGACACTCCCGTTGCTGGCTTCTGGGTCTCCCTTCAGAATTTAAATCCTACACCAGCCAGCAACTCGAATCCCTTTCCTTGGGTTCTGAACATTCCGGAGTTCCAGGTGTTTGGCTTTCCGGCCTTCCCAGGTAGGTTAAAAGCTACCAGCTTGCGTGTGCGTGTGCGTGTGCGAGCTGTATGTGTTATTACACGGAAGTAACTGATGGACGAACTAGCTAGCCATGGATGCACGCACACAGGTATCTAGCTAGATTGCAAGGCACCTGATAACACCTCCCTACGAACCAAGGATGCCCGACACAAATCTTCAGTTGGCTGATGAGCGTATAATGCTAATTTGAATAACATGATGCATAATACTGGGGCTTCATGCACACCATCAGCCTGAACGAGCAAGTCTCTATTATGATGTGCGTGTATGTCATCATCACATCAATTCTCACTATATATCATTACATTGTATAAAGCAATATTAATAATATATGAAAATAATGTTTTTAGACAATATTATGATATTAATATTATATATATAGAAATAATATGTATCAGGTTGTTTGCATGAATGGACTCCCAATATTATGCGCGCGTGCGATGAAGTATATATACCCTTCCAAGTCTTTCAAGACCTAGAGAGGGTGCAGCGCTGGGTGCCTCAAGGGTGGTTGCAGCTGGGTAATGGGGTGCTTGTGTGGGGTGGTGTGCGTGGGCGACCTCCCCTGTCTATCCACTTCTGGGGGCTGTTGTGCCTATCACTTGCCACGCTGCGCTCTCTGCTATCACTTTGGTAGTCGGTGTTGCCCCGCTGCTTGCTTCGGTGTCTGGGTGGATAGATGGGGTCATGCCCGGTGTGACAGTGTGTGCGGCGTTGAGGTGTGGAGGTGTCTTGCCGCCGCCTTTGCTGTGGGGCCTGCTGGCTGGTGTTTGCCCTGGTATACACCGGTGATCCCTTTGGGGTCCGCTAGGGTTATTTATTAACGGTAACGGTCATTCATTCATTCATAAAACCGATAGAAGTTTGTTACAGCGAGATATATATCAGAATGGCAGACCTGCAGTGGATGCCAAAATGACGGTGCGTGGAATAACCACTTCCCCATCCTCCATTGATAGGTTTACGCGTCCTGACTTGGTCTAGCTAGTTTAGCGTCCTCAGTCTCGTTGCTTCGGTCTACATTCCTCGGTCCGCCTCGGTCTAGCTACATATATATATGAAGCCATTCGTGCAAGCAAGCTACGGATGGCTCGCCTCGCATCCTGCCGTGTTGTTGCTGCCTGTATGTCCTGCTGCTGTAGCTGCTGGCCCTGCTGCTGGCGAAGATACTCTTGATATTGCGAACGGACGGCTCAAAACCCCCTGCTTGTGTGACCAGCTACGTAAACATGTTAATTACAATGTTTGTCTGCGCCGCTGGTTGACCGGTCGACGTAACTAGCCCGGTGCCGACGCACCAAAGAACACAGATTCGTTTGTTCCACGTGCGTTATTACTAATGTTCCGCGCCCTTCCGTCCCATCTCGCACACACGCCATATCTACAGGACCTACAGTATCCACTAGCTATATATATATATATATATATATATACTAGCTATATACTAGCTATATACTAGCTATATATATATACTAGCTATATACTAGCTATATATATATATATATTTATAGCTAGTGGATACTGTATATACATGTATATACATATATATGTACGTACGTACGTAGCTAGCTAGAGCACATCTGTGCTCATTTGCTCCTCGCTGTTGACATTCAGCATAGCCTCGTTACTTGTATACAAGATAACCCAAACTCGAAGTCCCTTCTATCCTGCCATCAATATATCTGTGTTTAAATTATTGTGGTGTGTACGTGCAGGGGTCAACCTGGTCCGCGCTTCCAAGCAGCTCGTCGCTTCTTCTGTTGCCAAGGACAGCAGCGCTTACAACGCTTCAAATGCAGTAGACGGCAATAACCAGACGATGTTCCACTCCGCATATCCGGGTTCAGTTAGCTCTGGACCGGAATATGATTATACACCGTACATCGGTTTCCAGCTGTCCCAAGTATACATTATCCAGCGAATTGTTATTCTCAACCGCCCGGGTTATGAAAATCGCCTTCAGAACGCAGAAGTCCGAGTGGGCATGAATGCGATCTCATCAGCAGACAAGAACAGTGTGGCACGGAACACCCTTGTTTGGAAGCAGAACGCAACACAGGGCGCAGTCATTGAGATCAACCTGGACACTCCCGTTGCTGGCTTCTGGGTCTCCCTTCAGAATTTAAATCCTACACCAGCCAGCAACTCGAATCCCTTTCCTTGGGTTCTGAACATTCCGGAGTTCCAGGTGTTTGGCTTTCCGGCCTTCCCAGGTAGGTTAAAAGCTACCAGCTTACGTGTGCGTGTGCGTGTGCGTGTGCGTGTGCGAGCTGTATGTGTTATTACACGGAAGTAACTGATGGACGAACTAGCTAGCCATGGATGCACGCACACAGGTATCTAGCTAGATTGCAAGGCACCTGATAACACCTCCCTACGAACCAAGGATGCCCGACACAAATCTTCAGTTGGCTGATGAGCGTATAATGCTAATTTGAATAACATGATGCATAATACTGGGGCTTCATGCACACCATCAGCCTGAACGAGCAAGTCTCTATTATGATGTGCGTGTATGTCATCATCACATCAATTCTCACTATATATCATTACATTGTATAAAGCAATATTAATAATATATGAAAATAATGTTTTTAGACAATATTATGATATTAATATTATATATATATAGAAATAATATGTATCAGGTTGTTTGCATGAATGGACTCCCAATATTATGCGCGCGTGCGATGAAGTATATATACCCTTCCAAGTCTTTCAAGACCTAGAGAGGGTGCAGCGCTGGGTGCCTCAAGGGTGGTTGCAGCTGGGTAATGGGGTGCTTGTGTGGGGTGGTGTGCGTGGGCGACCTCCCCTGTCTATCCACTTCTGGGGGCTGTTGTGCCTATCACTTGCCACGCTGCGCTCTCTGCTATCACTTTGGTAGTCGGTGTTGCCCCGCTGCTTGCTTCGGTGTCTGGGTGGATAGATGGGGTCATGCCCGGTGTGACAGTGTGTGCGGCGTTGAGGTGTGGAGGTGTCTTGCCGCCGCCTTTGCTGTGGGGCCTGCTGGCTGGTGTTTGCCCTGGTATACACCGGTGATCCCTTTGGGGTCCGCTAGGGTTATTTATTAACGGTAACGGTCATTCATTCATTCATAAAACCGATAGAAGTTTGTTACAGCGAGATATATATCAGAATGGCAGACCTGCAGTGGATGCCAAAATGACGGTGCGTGGAATAACCACTTCCCCATCCTCCATTGATAGGTTTACGCGTCCTGACTTGGTCTAGCTAGTTTAGCGTCCTCAGTCTCGTTGCTTCGGTCTACCTTCCTCGGTCCGCCTCGGTCTAGCTACATATATATATGAAGCCATTCGTGCAAGCAAGCTACGGATGGCTCGCCTCGCATCCTGCCGTGTTGTTGCTGCCTGTATGTCCTGCTGCTGTAGCTGCTGGCCCTGCTGCTGGCGAAGATACTCTTGATATTGCGAACGGACGGCTCAAAACCCCCTGCTTGTGTGACCAGCTACGTAAACATGTTAATTACAATGTTTGTCTGCGCCGCTGGTTGACCGGTCGACGTAACTAGCCCGCCGGTGCCGACGCACCAAAGAACACAGATTCGTTTGTTCCACGTGCGTTATTACTAATGTTCCGCGCCCTTCCGTCCCATCTCGCACACACGCCATATCTACAGGACCTACAGTATCCACTAGCTATATATATATATATATATTTATAGCTAGTGGATACTGTATATACATATATATATACATATATATGTACGTACGTACGTAGCTAGCTAGAGCACATCTGTGCTCATTTGCTCCTCGCTGTTGACATTCAGCATAGCCTCGTTACTTGTATACAAGATAACCCAAACTCGAAGTCCCTTCTATCCTGCCATCAATATATCTGTGTTTAAATTATTGTGGTGTGTACGTGCAGGGGTCAACCTGGTCCGCGCTTCCAAGCAGCTCGTCGCTTCTTCTGTTGCCAAGGACAGCAGCGCTTACAACGCTTCAAATGCAGTAGACGGCAATAACCAGACGATGTTCCACTCAGCATATCCGGGATCAGTCAGCTCTGGACCGGAATATGATTATACACCGTACATCGGTTTCCAGCTGTCCCAAGTATACATTATCCAGCGAATTGTTATTCTCAACCGCCCGGGTTATGAAAATCGCCTTCAGAACGCAGAAGTCCGAGTGGGCATGAATGCGATCTCATCAGACAAGAACAGTGTGGCACAGAACACCCTTGTTTGGAAGCAGAACGCAACACAGGGCGCAGTCATTGAGATCAACCTGGACACTCCCGTTGCTGGCTTCTGGGTCTCCCTTCAGAATTTAAATCCTACACCAGCCAGCAACTCGAATCCCTTTCCTTGGGTCCTGAACATTCCGGAGTTCCAGGTGTTTGGCTTTCCGGCCTTCTCATTGTAAGACGCGATCTGACAATGAGTACTAAGGACGGAAGGTCGGAAACGCCAGATAGTCAGTAACTACCCGAGTCCTGGAAGGTGGTATCAAAAGATACCGAGAATGTCTGACGGTAGGGACTTAGTAGTGTGGATGTGTCGGAGCGTCTCCAGGGAGGTACGCCGGGAAGTACGGGCAGTACGCTTGGCAATACAGGTGTAACTGAAGTACACCGGAAGGTAGGAATTACACAGTTAGGTAATGGTATTGTGTAAGGTGCGAAGCCTCGTGTTACATTCCTCTCCACCTGGAGCGAGCGTCCCTGCGAGCTATGTGTTGCAGGCTCGTTTGCCGCGTGTCAGCATTCTGGGTTGTGGTTTGGGTTGTGGGTTGTCTTGGCGTTGTGCGGGGTTTTGAGGTTTTGGATGGGTAGCCCAGTACTCATCGATGGCGGATGGTGTGATGTTGTTTTCGGGCTCCCATGAATTGTGCTCAGGTCCATATCCATCCCACGCCACCAGGAATTCGAGGCGTTTGCCTGAGTGGTGTTTCTTCTCTCGATGGGCGAGGAGCATCCGTACAGCCCAGTACGGCGGGCCGTCATCCAGGACGGTAATGGGTCCTGGTGGCTGTCGGCCCTTGCTCGGCACGTGTGGTTTAAGAAGGGACACGTGGAAGACTGGGTGTATGCGATACGTGGGTGGCAGGTCGAGCCGGACAGGAGATACTACCTTGTTATCCTTGACCGCTGGACGCTGTTAACAACCAAGTTGACCCAGCCTTGCAAGTACCATATGCTCATCCCATGAACGCTCTCATGATCTGTAAATGATTATTGACGTCGAAAGGCTGTCCAGTTGCCTTCACTCTTAGCGTTCTGGCAGCTCTAAGGGCTGCCTTCGCAAGCGACAGAATGCGACAGACCGATCACATGGCTTTCATATTGGGCCAAGACCACGCTTCCTGGTGGGAGTATAATGTTGTTGGTGTGTTGCAGCTTTGGGTTCACATTTCTTCTGTTGTGCGGCCGACTGCATCAATGGTTGACTGTCCCCAATACTAATTATCGCTGCAATGTCTTGGTACATGAGATGAATGCTACATGACGAAAGGCTACCAGACAGGGGGCAAACACGCGGAAAATTAAATGGACAACGTAAGTGCCGCAAACATAAAGACTGTGTAGCACATATTGACCTCATTGCAAGCTTGCCTTTAATAAGGTTTGAGCTTGGTTGACCGGGGACTTTGGTCGCCAGCGAGGGTAGCCTGATTGTCTCGATTGTCCTTTGCCATTTTAGAGGAACTGCATTTTGCAACATAGCTATGAGTTGCAACCATCTGTCTTCCCGTTATAGGAGAAGCGCGGTCAATGATTGAAGTGCCTGCTGAGGCATCGCTTGTGGAGCTGGTGGAGCACAGCAGAGCGGCTGCGGAGGCACGCGCTTATGGAGCCGGTGGAGCACAGCAGCTGTGGGGCGAGCAGCTGTGGGGCGAGCGGCTAAGCGAAGCGGCTAGTTGGTGCATAACCGTTGTCGCGGCGGGGTGCGCGGGGGTTAAGGCGACTGGTGGCAAGGTGGCTGGGCGCGATCAGTCAGGGGCAGTCCACAAGTGTAGGATGGAAAACATAGGAGCATGTCATCGGGCAGATGGCATCCAGGCGCAGCCACGTGTTCGGACGCGGGTCATCAAGTGCGGACGAAATTCGACCGTTGGATGAAGTGGTTTGTACGAAGGACTTCGTACAAAGTAGTTCGTATGAAGTGCTTGGGAGGGCCTTAATACGCGGATGAAGTGGGGCCTACACGCACGAAGTACTTCATCATATGCGTCTGAAGTACTTCATCACGCTTATGAAGCACTTTTGGTACGGACTAAATTAGTCCGTACCAAAAGTGCTTCATAAGCGTGATGAAGTACTTCAGAGAAATTTTTTTAAGGAATATATTCCTTTTTCGGAATAAATCAGGGTTTTCGGCTCCAAAAAAAAGGAATAGATCGCGGCCTGGACATACGTTTTCATTCCTTGGGCCAATAATGTATCCCCTTAACCAGCAGTTCCAAGATTCATAGTTCTAACCAATATTTCATCATATAATCTCATGGATTCGGCAGTAGCGGTCCCTGGTTATGTATGCGGGCTTGCAGTGACGGCAGTAGCGGTCCCTGGTTATGTATGCGGGCTTACAGGGCAGACATGCGCACAGCGACACAGGCATGAATCATCAAGACGCCGAAAAGCCCGGGCATTTTTTCTACAGGCGTATTCCTGAGCTGACGGTTTGTTTGTAACTCATCGGGGGGGTCTGGGGGGGCGGAGCCCCCCCAGCGGCTCCCAGATAAGGAATAAATATTAATGTCCAGGCCCAAACTCATTCCTTGGTACGGAATGAACAATTCCCGGGCCAAAACGAAAAAAAAATCACTGGGACTAATATGCCACTTTGTAAACACATACGAAGTAACTATGAAGCTGTCTATGAACCGCCTTATGAAGTGGCCACTAAGTATTCATAAAGGGCCGTTTATGAAGATGCTATGAAGTGGATATTAAGTAGGGCCGTTCCACGAGTGTATGCGTCATGCGTATTCGTGTATTAACCAATGATACTCGCCGGGGTCCACGGCCCTACACGCACAATGACCTCCGCTTGCGAAACCATACATGTATGTACAAGCAAGCTGTATATGGCGAGCATACACTTGTTTTGATGACAATTTGTACCAGGGTTGCCTGCACGGTACGTATGTGCCAACGCCTCGCCATCATTACTATATGCGTGACCTCGCGTAGAGGGCGGATACATACAGCACAGCACAATGAGCACGGCACGCGAGGCATTGCTAGGAACACCGGTCGGTTCAGTTACGCCATGTCCGCGCTCCACGCACGTAATGTTGGTCGCCACCGCGTTCTTGGTGCGCGAGTCGGTGGCCACCAACGACAGCTCCGAGGCCCCGAACCGCATCTCCGCCTGCGTGTTATTATTAGCGCTCGTTATCTGGCGTCAGCCAAGGCGGGATGGACGGGAGTGCATCACATGCCAACGGCGAGGGACATGCCGCCAAGGGCGTGCGTGGCATGCCATGCAAGAGGGGGCAAAAGGAATTAGCAGGCAAGGCGTCATGGATGGGTAGATAGGCGCATGGACTGCTGACTTTATTTTTGGAGTACACCAGTGTTGCTATCTTCCAAACCGGGGAAATAGAATTCCGCAGGTTTCCGGTCTGTCGCCAGTAGCCAAAAAACCTTTGGCAGGGCAGATTTTGGGGGCCTTCCTAGGTGCCAGGAAATAAAAACCTCCGAGGCAGGCCGGAAATATTTCAGCGTGTTTCGACAGCAGGGCCACTGCTACCACAGCTACGACAGGGATTTTCAGTCTTGGAGCCCTGAAGCGCGCTTTTCTTGCGTCGCGAATGCATATGGGAGGGTAACCAGGTGTAGGGGACACGGCATCAGAGTGTCTTTTGGCGGTAGACAGGTATACGATGCAGGAACTGCCCCTACTCCTGCAGATTTCCAGGCCCTTTTGGTAGCCTATAGCTACAAAACAGTTGGCAGGGCAGACTTCCGGCTCTCCACAGCGTCAAATAAATGAAATCTCGCAGGTTTCTTGGGGGTCCAGAAAATAGAACATTTCCGGTTTTTTTGCCCGTAAATTTTACGGGCAAAAAAACCCGTAAATATTCTTTTGATTTAAGATAGCGACATTGGGGTACACGAATGTACGTACGAGCGCAGCGGGGGAGGTTAAAGTTGTCAAGATGCCAACCGAGCGATTGCGGCGGACGCTCACCGACCTCAACGGAGTAATCCTCGGCACGCGCCACGCTGCGCGACCAGCCACTGGGCAGATTCAGCGTCACGTCTGCCAGCTTCGCCATGTCACTCTCGTCCGTGTAACGAGCCGAGTTGTTGGTCGTGGAGTAGAGCTCGAACGTGACGGCGGTCTGCATCCTGTGCGGTGGTCCGTGGTGCGCACAAATACATAGGTGTGCGCGCGTACGGCATGTAGGTCGGTATGTACGATCGGCATGTACGATCGACAGCAATACGTATGTAACGTCTGTCGTCTTTGTTTCGCTCCGTCCCAATCGGTGCAGCCTTCGACCGCATCAGGGTATTGCAAGTATCAAGTCAAATCAGTCGAACGGCACGCATGGCCCGTCTGCTTCCAACTGCTTCGGCCCTCACTGCTGCCCCACCACCTTCGCTCACTTGTACAGTGGGTGGAATGAGTGTTTCACCGTCTGGTCCACCTGTACGAGCTCGCCGTGCTTGATGAACGAGTCATATGTGTCCACTGCATGTATTTGTACATCAATCGAAGAGGTGCCGTCAGATAGCATAGATTTCATCTTCGTAGGATAGATATCTTCGGCAAGCTACATACGTACATAGATACACAAGTATGTGGCAGGACGTACGTAGGCCTTAAACGCAGAATATCAATATTATTACCATGGTTATCTGGTGCCGAGCGAACCCGGTCTATACCAAGATCGGTTGGCGACAGCCAGTGCAATGGAAACGGGCCGGCGTGCCTTGAGTGCCGCCAACAGGTCCAACTGCGGACGGGACCCCTAGGCCATCAGTGGAGGCTGAAGGGCTTGCAGCCCGGCGGGCAGTAGTGGCGGACTTTTGGAACCGGCTCTACGACTTTGCGGAGCCAGTGGAAGGGTGGTCAGCGGTGGGGCCTACACACCCCATCTTGAAGGTGCAGCACGGTCGTCTTGTGTGCCGTGGCCCGGTCCCGTCAGGCCGGGACTCTTAACCGAAGCCCTGTAGGCGTTCAGTAGTAGTGGGCCGCGGATGGACGGCGGGGCATTGACGCCCGGCGGGGCGATCGATTGGTGTTGCCCGGAAGGACCGTACGGCAATGGTGACTCGCGAGCCCCCGTGGCCCTCCAATACTACGGGCCACGCACCGCTGGAGAAGTGACCCCGCCTTGGTTGGGGTGGTGGTTCGCTAAAACGGGCGCCCAGGTGGCTAACTCCCCCCCTGAGCGGGCTTTATCCCTTGCCATGGCTGGTTCTCAGGAACGGGGTGGTTCCCTGGTAGTGTGGGCCCGGGGCGTGTTTCGTTGCACTTGTGGAACCTGTCCGGAGCGTAATGGTGGCGCCAGTTCGTTTAGGCAGTGTATGGTGAGGAAGCCTCGGCTGTGCCCGTTGGGTGTCACCGATGACGCACGCGTGGGGTCCGCTGTAACTTCCTTAATAATAACGAGGTATGTGATCTCGCTCGGTGGCGCGCAGGTATTTAAATCCATCCAGTCAGGTGCGCATCATGCATGCGTGACCGCGCAGTAATACGTAGAACTACCATGCTATCGACCATCGTGCGTGCGCGTGCCTAACAGATGAAAACATACCACAGTCATCATATTATATACGTATGAACCTATATATAATTATGTCATAAACGACGCTGCGTGGATTGCGTCGTGAGACGTCCAGAGGCGGGCGGTGTCGACGCCGTAACTGAGGCGCGCACGGCGGGCCGACACCACCGTCAGGCGGGCGCCGAACAACACGGCACCTGTGGCATTATTGGTGGCGCAGCCAATTGTGAGGCAGGGGCCAAACAATCATGCTGGGAGCGAGCGAAGTAAAACAATGAAACGTAATAATAATATAATGAATATATGTAATATTAATAAAGATGTGTATAGTATTAATCAAGATATTGATAGATATGTGTATTATTAAGGCATGTATGAAATAATAAATATATGCAATATCAACAATATTGTTTATTAATACATGTAATAGTAATACCGATATGTAATAATAATATTAATATATCGAATTGTAGTGGTAATTATAGTAACCGTCATGATGTTTACGCCGGGCATAACCCTGGCGTGTTATGGGGCGGGGTGGGCTCATTAGAGCCTAAGCGCCGTCGCCACCGACCCTAACTCAAAAATAATAATACGTAACAACATCGATAATAATAATGATAACGATAGTGCAATAATACGGTCGCCCCAGAGACGTGCGAGTATGCATGGGTATCAATACAAAACCGTATGGGATTTTTTATGCGCGGCGGGCTTGATAACCATCGTTTCGTTACTGTGGGTTTTGGAAGCAGACATGATGCATGTGGCTTGTCACGTCGCTCGTCGCGCGCCGGCACCGAGCGGCCCTTTGAGCCCACCCCGTTTCGGTAGCTGCTCATGTTGATGGTGCGAGATAGGGGTTGCATGTTGCGGTCAATCCCGCACAGACGACGTGCATGCGGCGGGTGCGCGCGTTTCCTCACGAACCTGTGACGACAGCAGCTCCGGGGTCCGGCGGTACGGCAAGCATCGTGCCCTTCGGCAGTACTCCGGCGACGCAGCTCTGAAGATACGGCGAGCGGGCGAATCCACCCGCCAGCAGCACCTACAGAAATAATCGAAATTCGATGAGAGCATGTATTTACAGCAGCTGACGGATTGGTAATATGTCTACATACATCGCACTCAAAAGTAGTTTCACAAAAATGAAAGGGCCTGGCATAAGATTCGTGCTATATAAATTTATCATAATAAAGCGCCGGCTGTCAACAGTGCTTTCATGAACAGGAAATGCGTCGAGCAATAATCAGGTAAGGGAGGCAGATAGCATGCATGCAGCGGCAGCCACTCAAATCAAGCTAACGCTGTATGTGCATGGACGGACAGCGAGATCGGATCGGCAGCGACCACGTAGTCCGCCGCCCCGTCCATACATCGGATGGACGTCTGCAGTATCTGCAGCAGGCGCCGACCTTATGCGATGCCTCACCCCCCTTCCAAGCAATGATGTATACATATAGCTAGCCCACGCTTCCGGCCTGCTAGCAGTCCAGCAGCGGCTTTTAGCTTGTACCTTGCTGCACTCAATCCCGCGCCTGGTGCCCTCCTCCATCACATCGCCCAACAGCTCCGTGATCGTGTCCACCACCGGGTCGAAGATCTGGCGCTCCAGAACCTGAGCCGGGATGTGGAGCTGCTTGTCAGCGCTGACCCAGGCGCGCGTGCTGCTGGTCGAAGACAGCGCCTGCGCATACGTATACATACATACACACCGATCGATTGGGCAACACCATCATTAATAAGCTACATACGTCGCGCTTCTATCTTAGTTGTCCACAACTGGATGGAACGATGGCCATCCAGCCAATTGTGTCGTACATGGGCTTGCTTACTTGAGCACAAATAAAACAGCTATAGGCACGCAGGCATGCAGGACGCAGCATGCCCTGTAAGTACGTACGTACCAAAGTGTTTAGTAGCCGCTACGTACAAGGTGGACGGACCCGAGTCCCGACTGTACTGGGCGGTGCATGTAATGCATACATGCTTGATAAGCAAGCAGCACATATCAATCTCAATTACAAATGTCTAGTAATGTTTGTGCCGACACGACGACGCACCCAGCCAGGCCAAGCTGCTCTTTGCAAGAATTGCTTTATTATTGCCTCGTGCGTTAACGAATTGCATTCTATCTGCAGCGCGCCGTGAATCACACATACATTATTATTGTTACTCACTCACCCGCAGCGCCGCGGAGCCGCCGATGGTATCCACCAAACCGATAGGCAGCTGCAGACTCACGACTCCGTGATTTTGGTGCTAATATATAATACTATAATATTAAAAACAAGAATTATTGATACATTTGCTACTATTTTTTATACTTAATACTACGCGTGGATACTACTAATAATAAATTAAAACTTGCTTGCTTTTCAGTTTGGCAACCTCGTCCGGGTGCGCCTCCTTCCATGCATCCCATTTGGTGGGCCCCAGCAGGTCCCGGATGTACGACCAGGCGACCGCGTCCACGTGAGCGCCGCCGGCCAGGGCGCCTGCGTTCGGGGGGGCCAGCCACCATTCCGCCAAGCAACAAGCAAAGTAGGGATGCAGGGATGCAGACATACATCAGGCACGCCTATACACATGGAGCAAGTCGGGCAAATAATAAATTTTAATTTTTATTGGTCCCCATCCAGTGGCGTAGGTAGGTGCATGGTCACTCGATTTGCTCCTTTACGTACGCTTCCTGCCACACACGCATCAATCACTACTGCAATTTTCCTGCTTTCGAAAACCAGGACAATGAGCCAAAGCGTGAAGTCTTACAACCAACCAACCCAGACCAACCTTGTTTCTACACGTAGCTAGCGCTGCACCCTACAGTAAGCTTCATGCATGCAGTTTTTCATCATACCAGCACGCAGGTACCTGCGTATACCGACGCGGGCAGAGCTTACGTACCACGGCCCACCGCCTCCTCCTCTAATCGTGCCGCGGGCCCAGAGCCGCGCACCGCGTGCAGCGTGGCATCCGCCGTACCACCGCCGCAGTCCAGCACCAGGACCACATCGCCGTCCGCAAGCGCGGTCTCGTCTGCCACAACCGCCGACAGCGCCGCCGCCTCGGGCTCCAAGGTGAGCAGCAGGGTGCGGGAGCCAACACGGACGGTCAGACCTGAACGGCACGCAAACATACCGTGGCAAACCACAAAGAGGGTAACATCATTAGTGATACATGCGTTCAAAAAATTACAGTTATATATAATTATTGTTGTTGTAGATATTGATACATAATTATTAATTATTGATTTGTCTTCTTATTATTATTGTTGCAGCAGTACTAATAATAAAATAATATTATAAATAATATAATGATAATAATAATAATAATCAAGATGATTAGTATAACAGCAATGGCTTCCGGGTACCTACATACCTACACAATTTGAAACACTAAAAGGAGGCTAGTAGATGGGACGCACTTTCGAAGCCTGCAGTCTGGTTTCCACGCGGGGCAGCCACGAGAGGCCCGCCTCTTCACCCCCCTCCCTCACCCACCCGCCCGGTGCGCCGCCTCCCGCATGCGGGCCTTGGCCGCATCGCTCCAGATGGCGGGCACCGTCAGGCACCAGGCCACCTCGTCCGTGGCAAAGTTGATGCCAGCCGAGCGCCGCAGGTGTTCACGGATGTACCTTGTGGGGAATGAACGACAGGGCAGGTCATTAACCAAGGACAGGGCAGGTCATCAAGCAAGGGTAGCAAGGGCAGGGCAGGTCATCAAGCAAGGACACAAATTAATAATAATAATAATTATACGCCCAGTCATGGACTGTGGCATGTGTTAAGGGGGTAGGAGTGATGAGGCTACGGGTTTCCCCTTGCCTATACACTACCCGCCACCGCTAATGTGAAATCACGATGTGCATTGCAGTGTGTGCTAAGTTCCTGCTGGGTTGTCTCCTACAGGTTGTCCTCTTTCCATCTTGCGTCGGAGTGTAACGATGCCGTTCAGCATGTGTACGGCATGGTCGTGCAGGTCGTTCAAGCACGTCCTTGCTGCGTGGCTGCAGGCCCCGAGCTCAACCAGGAGTGGGAATAGGTCTTTTCGTATGGTTCCCCCGAAACCCAGACTGATGGCTTCCTGTTTCGTATAGCGCACCTTCCATCCCGCTTTTATTTGCAAGCTCTTTGGTCAGAGTCTCGTGCTCCTGCGCTTTATCGTGTTGTTTCGCAGTGTGGTTGGTGTCTGAGGTGTAGCCAATTTCTAGAATGTGTACGGTGTGGTCCTCGCGATCCCAGGGGCCTGTGTATCCCGGTTTACTCGCCTCCAGGAGTGGTATCGTTGGTATGAACATTATGTCTGGTCTGAGTTTTAGGCGGAGGTCGGTGGGTGTATTTGGCAGCACCCGCTCCGGTATGCGGGTGCTCGCGGCGTAGTAGTCAGGGAGCTGCTGCGCCTGACAGGCATCCATGATCATGAAGCAGCCACCCGAGCGTCCAGTGGCGAGCAGCAGTCTGGCGATCTGCCGGACTGCGACATTGTGTCGTTTGATGTAGAGGGCTGTCATGTCCGGGTGCTTACAGCCACCCAGGATATGTCCTCCGGAGTCGGGACCCCGGCACAATGGGCAGGGTGCGGTCTCCACCGTGTGTGGTGGGGCTGCGAATTGTACACGCGATCGTTTAGTGCCTACCAGGAGACGTCGGAAGCGCTGCGCCAGTTTGTTGTTCCACAGTTGTCCGTACCAGTAGTCCATACACCGCTTGAGTTTCTTGTGCCTTCCCGCGCGCCGGTTGAGGGTGCGCGCGCTTGTACGGATGTCTAGGTGCGGGAGCGTGGCTGACATGAAGGATGTGTACAGTGTTTGTTTGGTGTAGCCAAGGTGCACCTCTGGTTTTATTAGCGATGTCACCCCTCGGTTAAGGTCGTTGGCGTAGTGGCCGGCGGTGCGTTCCGGCCCGCTGACTTTTCGCACCCACCAATAGTGCGCTCTGGGGTCGTTGTCGGACGTTTCTGTTTATTTGCCACGTGGCGTCGTCGGGCGCGTCCCGGCGCGCAGCCTTAACTGCCGCTCTATCAGCCGCGTCGTTGTATTTGATTCCTGTGTGGGATTTAACCTTAAGAAGATGCGTCTTGAATTTCTTTTCAGCTCGTTCTTTCAGAATCCGTACAATGTTCGTTATCAGGTCTTTGTGTTTACTGAGCGCGAGTTTCGTAGGTTGATTTATCATTTTCTTTATTAGAAACAATGACGCGGCTGAGTCAGTCCAGATTGTAATGGGTGCGTTGTTGAGGCCCTCCTCGTCGTTTCTCATTGTAAGACCTTGGTGGATAGCACTGAGCTCGCATCGTGTAATGGTTTGGCATCCCGTCGTTCCTGCATTGACGTCTATGTAGAGCGTTTTGCCTGTGAGGGCATCGATCGCGGCCGCCCCAAGGACTTGCGCTTCGGCTTCATCAACCTGGACCTTTTGGACAGACCCATCAGTGTAGATGCCGTATTCAGCGTCGTGGCGCAGAGCTATTTTTGCTGGGAACATCAGGTGGGCGCTGCATCGTTCGTCGTCGGTCAGGTTGTCGCATCTCCGGGAGCTCAGGTTAGGTGCACATCCGGTTTCGTATTTCTCTTTTAACCTACGTATGTATTTGCGCACCCATTGGGGTAGTCGCAGGTCCGTCTCCGGGTTCTCGTTCGTTGCTGTGCGTTCCTGGGGCGGCTTCGTTATGGAGTCGATTGCTTGGCGAAGTGGTTCCACGACGCTGCCTCCAGTCTTGTTGGCCACAAGGATCAGGTCGAGGCCGTTGGGGTAAGAGGGGACGTCTTCCCAGATTGCGTCGTTGCTTAGGTTGCTGTCACTCCTGTCGGTCGAGATTGTCCCGACGTGAGTGACCAGGTCGCTCGTGTCGTAGGTACCGGGTGTAGCGTGCCGTTTTAGATGCAGGGAACACGAGCAGCGTGGCCGTGGGGTCCGTGTGGTTGCGCTGTTCGTCAGCCCATCCAAGGGCCCATCGCATGGCATGATGTCCCTCTTCGGGGGTCGGTTCCGGGTGAGCGACCGAGGCACCCCTGAATGGCTGTTGGTATGCGTCGTGGCTTGCTCCGAAAAGTTTGTCCTCGGGGAATCTTGCATGGTATACTCTTGTGCACTTGGCGACGTTCAAGGGCGAGGCGAAGCGCGCCGTGTCCGCACCTATGGCCTGCATGAGTCATTCCATAAGATATTCGCTAAGACGTTTCTCGTGCGCTTTTCTAACGGTATTCGTTTTGCTCCCGCCCCTGTCCCTGTATCGTAGCAGCAATCGGGCTACGTCCTCGGGGAATCCTCCGGGGGCGGCAAGCTTCGCATGTTCTTCCGGGTGGGCAGATTTGGCCGCCGTGTATCTGAGCCACATGTCGCGCAGTCGTGTTGCTGGGAGCATTCCTAGGCATTTTCCCCTCGGGTCATACACGTATGCGCGTTTCGCGGTTTGTAGGTCTGCGGGTTCCCGGTCTCGGGGATCACTAAATATCGGGTGCGCCGCGCCCGGCGCGCAGTTGTGCTTGCCTATTTGGATTGTGTATTTGTCAGTTGGGTGTATGTCCATCTCCGGGTTCCGTGCTTCGGTGTCGATCTCCACGTACCTCCGAAGGGTCCGCTGTCCTCGGGAGGTCTGGTAGCACTCTTCTTCCCATCGCCCCTGCCTCTGTTCGTCTGTCAAGTGTTGATCTTGCGCCTGATTCACTCGCCCGGGCTCATGTTCGATGCCGTGTTCTCGTCTATGGTTGTATTCTGATAGCAGGGTGTCCCATGTGTCTTGCGACGCGAGCCTGGTTTCCTCCTCTTCCGTTGGTTCCCATTCAACGTCTAGCATGCCGCCTTCCCCATCATCTCCTGTGGTGTATGGTCGCAGGTCGCGCGGTGTGTACTTGTCGGCTTCGTAAAGCGGAAGCGCCCCCTTGGGTATGAGGGTCCTCTGCCAGGCGACCGTGTAGTATGTACGGTGAGTCGGTCGGCTATGTCTCCCGGTCCGTTTTTGCTTACTCGGGGGCGGGTCAGCGTCCACTCGCTTTCGTGTTTGGGCTATAATGCGGGCCACTCTGTCCTGCGTCCCGAACAGGGCTTGGGTGATGGCGAACCCATGTTCGGTTGGCACCCCCTCGGGCCAGTCTTGGTTGCCCATGAGCATATTGTAAAGTCGTTGCGCGTCGGGCACCCTCTGGCTGAGTCCCCGAAGGTTGGGGAGCCTCAGCAGGAGGGCACAGTGTTCGACGGTTAGGGGTCCCTGTTGTGGCACCCATCCGATTGGGTCTGTATCCGTGATCCCATTCACCGGCTTGCCCTTGTTTCTCCGCAGGTAGAGTTTTTGGAGCTCGTGCTTTCGGTTCTTTCCGTCCGGGTTCCGACTTCTGCCTGGGCGTGATGGTCGCACATTCCCTGTAAGCGGTGCGGGTGCAGGGGCTTCAGTGTCCTGTGCCCTGTGCCTCATGTGGTCTGGGTGGGTATTTTCTGGGTCGGGGCGCGCATTCTGGTCGGGGTTTTGCATCCCGGCAGGCCGCATGTACCGGGTAATGTAGTCTCCCGGGAGGGGGTTGGGGACGGTGCCCCGGCGTGTGAGCCCTGTGACGGTCGGGTCTCCGGGAATTTTTCTGAGATCGGCCGGCAGTGGTGCAGCGCTGCGGTACTTTGCCGCTCCCGTGCGGGTAGTGGCGTCCTCGCTGAGCGCTAGACTGAGTCTATTCAATGCGACTTTGTGTTTCTGTCTTACACGGCGCCCCCCTATACGTTGCAGCTGGGTTGTGTCGATGAGGTGCTGCCCCGTGTTGTTATCACGTAGGGCTCTCAGGTCAAGGCCCAGCTCAAGCAGTGGTTGAAGGCATCGGAACGGTAGGGCGTGCTCGGTTGGGGTCATGAGCCCCTCGCCTAGCAGTTGTGCGAGGCTGTTAGCTTCCTGGTGATAGTGTTCCCCTTGGTCTGTAAGCTCCAGACCGGCTTCTCGTACGAGCGCCAGCTGTTTGAGCGTCGTATAGAACCGACTTTCCCGCTTGAGCTGATGGATCGGTATGTTTCCGGCATGCTGTCCCTGTACCCGTAGGAGGGCTCTCGTGACTACTCCAAGCCGTCCCGGGTCGTTCAGGGATGTGACGAGCGCTTTGGTGGCGCGGTGCACGTACAAGGTACGTATCGACCCTACGCCTAGGCCCATCTGGTCGGTGGGAGCTAGGATTGCGCGAGTTGGGAATCCCTTCTTCAGGCCGTAGCTTCGTTTAGCAATACCTGCTATCTGCGAGTCGAAACTGGCAACGTCATGTGGCGTGTAGGCCATAGCGCATAGGCCGTATGCGACTTTAGGATGTATCAGCGTTTTGATCATGTTGATGCGCTGGTCGGGGGTGGCGAGGGACTCGACAATTCCTTGCCCCCGGCGCTTGATTTCGGCCCGGGTGTAGGCCACCTGCTCTGCCCAGTCTAGTGTGGGGGTGATGTGCACCCCCAGGTACTTGTAAGGTTCCGTTGGGGGCTCATATGGGAGAGCTTCGCCATCGATGCGGATTTGTCCTTTGAGCATCCTGGCGAGTGCGGCGTCGTACGGCTTACTCCCTGGGCCCCGGCTGAGGTCGCGGTCCGATCGCGCGCGGCCATGTAGGATCCCCTGTAGCTGGCATTTGCTTACGTTCACCTTTAGTCCCCCCCATGTGCAATAGGCCTCGATTTTAGCACACTGGACGCGCGTGTCGGAGACGTTGTTGGTCAGTATGGCCAAGTCATCAGCGAAGGCGCCAGAGCTGAAGTGGTGTCTGTCGTTTTCGTCGGGGGTTAGGCACCCATATCTGTACCCCCTTCCGCCATTGTGTAGCCACCTCAGCAATGGTTCCATAAAGATAATGAAGAGCATCGGGGACAGCGTGTCACCTTGGACCGTTCCGCGCTCAATAGGAATCGCAGGTGTGCGCCCGTGTTCTGTTCTGATTGTTGTAGACGCCCGTGAGTACAGGTTTGAGATGACCTCTATTAGGTCTACGGGGTATCCGAGGTCATATAGGATGGACAGCAACTTATCTTGGTCAATCGTATTGAACGCCGACGTAAAGTCGACGTACAGGATGATGAGGTCCCGACTCATGAGAGCCGCGTCTTCCATGACGTGCAGGACATTCTGTATTTGCCGTTCTGTGTTGCGCTGCCGTAGGAACCCTTCTTGTGCTTCGGTGAAGATGTGAGACTGCTCGCTAAAGAGGGCCATATTCAGCGTGACCAGGCTGGTGTACAGCTTGTACACCGTGTTTGCCAGCGCTATGGGTCGCTTGTTTTTTATGAGCAGCAGATCCCCCTTCTTCGGCAGCAGAACCGTCTCGGACGCGGTCCAGTGAGCCGGGATCTCCGCCTTGGCCCACATAATGGTCATGAGGTGATGGAGGACGTGCTGGAGGGCATCCGGGAGCGCCTGGAGGAGTTCATTAGGTATGCCGTCGGGGCCTGGTGCCTTGCTGCGCGCAAGGTGGTTTAGACATTCCCTAAAGTGCATAGGGTCAGCAATCCCGGGGAGCAAGGAGACTGGAACTCCTCTCGGTCGGGCTAGCGTTCGCATGGGGTCGGGTGCGCTCGCTTTCATCCAGGGGTAGTCGCGGGGGGCATCTGTTGGCAGGAATTTGCCCGTGCGGGGTCCAGAGATGGGCTTCGCCAGTTTAGCGAAGTGCGTGTGGAGCGCGTCCAGGATCTCTTCCGGGTCCGTTCGAATTTGCCCATCCGCCGGATGTCGAATGGCGGAGATCCCCCGGGGCTGGTCGTCGTCGTCGAGGACCTGCCTATGAGCCTGTTTAGGCTTCTTGCTCAGGAGTTTTTGGAATCTTTTGGCGGCTTTCTTGCAGCGACTTGTCCTAACTTCCTGTACAATGCGTCTGATTTCTGCTCCTTTATCCCGGATGGCCGCCCTCAGGTTGTCTGCGGGGGTGTCAGCAGCGGCGGCTGCCTCGGTGGCGTGCCCCGCACCCCTGGCCGGCCCGCCGTTCTCTCGTTCGGCGGGCGTGGTCTGCGGATTGGATCTGGCGGGTTCGCCTGATGCGCTGTGTTCTGGGTTCACCGCAGAGTCGTTCTGGTCTCTGGCCCAGTTTGTCGTCCCGCCGGTGAGTTGGCGTGTTAGCTCGGACTTTAGGTCATAGTGTTCTTTGTACAGCCTCGTGAGTTTCTTGTTTAGGGCCCTGGGTGGGTGCAGTTTCCCCGTTTGAGGGGGCTTTTTGTCGCAGTGGCTTTCTAGTATCGTGAGACACCTCAATAGCAGGGTGCCGAGGTTATGACTGACTTGCGTGACGTCCAGGGTGCGGACATCCGTGTGTTGTCGAAGGTCGTTCATTAGGGCACTGGCCTCTTCTTCCGTAATGTTCCGCTCCAGGTTCTCGCTGGCGTGTTGCACAGCTTCCATGGCGGGCTTCAGCAGGTCGTGGAGCGCCGCAATTTCGCTGGTGAGCGAGGCCTCCATTTCCGCTTTCGCGTTGGTTTTGCTGTCTTTTGTGATGGGCAATTTGATTCTGCTCCAGCTGTGTGGATGTTGTTCGGTGTTGGGTCGTGCAGCTGGTGGCGGATACAGTTTGAGCCCCGCTAGCGTCAGATAGGTGCACAGTGCCTTGTGGTCAAAGTTTCCGCCGCACTCGTAGACCCTCTCGTATGGCTGCCCATCCTCACTTACTGCTTCCAGGGTGTGCTCGGCGATCAGGACGTCGTCGATACGGCTCTGGTGTACGACGCTTCCTTCTTTCATCTAGGTGTACGTGGGCTCACGCCTGGGGCAGCTGACCGGCTGGAGCTTGGCTGCCTGCGCAAAGCTTTGATGTGCTAGGTCGGCCGAATCGCATTCGCCTGTAGACCTGTCGGTTTTATCGAGGACCGCATTCCAATCGCCGGCCAGCAGCACGTTTTCCCCTCCGGTCGAGGCTTCCCGTACTACTTTGATGCAGTATTCGTAGATCTGCTTGCGCGTTTGCGGGTCTTCCGGACAATACACCCCCACAACATGGAGGGGCGTGCTTGAGGCTGGGGACATGCGGATGTGTCCAATGTATCCGTTCAGCTGATTCGGCACCGGCGTGGCAGTGACACTGTGTTGGCGACTGAACCGTTCAGACACACAGATCAATACGCCTGCAGATCGGGAGCTGATATCTGGGTTGTGGGGGCGGTTGCTCATGTATGTTTGGTACGGTTTCAGTGCGTGTTGTATCCCGGTGACTGCTCGCCTGTGGTGGCTGCTTAGCTTGGTTTCCGTGAGGACTGCGATGTCGGGCTGCTGTTCGTGTATGGCGTGCTGGACTGCTTCCATTTGCGTTTGAATCCCCCGGGTGTTGAGTGTGACCACCTTGAAGAGCCCCGTCGGCGGTGGCCCGTCCTGGGTGCGCTGGGTGGTTACTTGTTCAGGGTTCACTTCCGTGGCTGTTGGGGGCCGGTGTTGTACAGGGGAGTTGGGTTTTGGTTGCTTGGCTTTGCGGAGGTATTTGGCCATCGGTTGCTGCTTGGGCCCGCTCGTGGAGTGGCACGGCTGGGGTGGCGCTTCGGCGGGCCGCTTCCGGATTTGCGGAGCCCTGGTCTGCGATTCCCGTGGTGCGTTCGTAGGGTCGGGTGCCGTGTCGCGTGCGGGCCGCCGACGTGAGGTACGGTGTTGTGCGTCAGGTGCGGTTGGGTTCCGTCTCGCATCGTCTCCGGTGGGGTGCCTCGTAGGCAGGCCCTGTTGCCGTCGAAGGCAGTAGAGGATCGAGTGGGTGGGCGGTCCTTGGGTACGGCGGCGTTTGGGTTGACGATGGTTGCTTGTAGGGCTGGCCGGTCGCCTGGTTTGGGCTGTGTGTGCGGTGCCTGTGTCGGCCGATGTTTGCTCGGTTTCCTCGTCCTGTGTGTCAGGCGCTTGGGTTCCCGGGGGGTCGTGTTTTCTTGTAGACGTTGTGCGCGGTCGGGCTGGTCGGCTGTCGGGTTGACCTCGGCGTCCTCTACCCTTGGGTTTTGCCGAGGGGGAATGTCCGACAAAAGCTTTGGTGCTGGACGGATGGGACGGAATTCGATGTGCATTTGGTTTATGGTCATGATGTCGATCGAATCCAAGTAGTGCACGTGCCCATGGAGTCGCGCCCATTCTACTTCATCCAGCAGTTTGGGTTGTGATTCTTCTGAGTCCAACCGGTACCATTGGTCTCCTGCCCTACGAATGGCGATGGCATGTCTCGTATCGTGTACGATGAAGCCAACAGCTAGGGCAGTACTGTTGTTGGGTGTGTGTGCGCGCACTTGCTGCAGAATATGTTCTCGTGTGCTGCCGCGTTGAATGTTGTATCTGCTGCTGACTTCGGCGAGGTGTGGGGACGGGCCCCCTTGTATGGCGACATTGTACCGCAGGTAGTGATTGACTATCATGGTGTTGAAGTTGCCTGTGACAGCGTTATACGCATTATGCCATAGCGTGGCCGCCGCGGCAGTGGTGGCTGAGGGCCGAAGCTGCTGATACATATTATTGCAGTACTGCAGTACATGGTACGGGTGTATCAGGTTGGTCCCTAACAGGTTGTTAATGGCGTGTATTTGACAGAACTGAGCTACTTGTTTTTCGTGGTACGTGGGAGCGTGAGCACTGGGTATAGGGGGCCAAGTCAGCTGTGGTCTATGGGGGGGATTATCTTCCCTATGATTCACGTTGGAGTTGCGTGTGGCCTGTGGTGTGGCCCCCAGCTTGTCTGTGAGGTGTGCGAGTTGGGCAGAGGTCCGTTTGCACTCTGATGTAAGCATCCAGGTTGCACTTACGGTACCTATCACAAGAAGCACGAGGAAACTCAGCGCCAGTCGCCAGCGCGGCGATACGTTGCGGCAAACTGCGGGCAGGGTTCCATGGCGGGCCACCAGGTGACAACCCGGATCTGTTCTAGTGCCGAAAGGAGCGCGGGTTACGGTCCTTGTTTTGTCATACTGCCTTGTTGCAAGGTTATTAGGTTGGCCTTGAACGGCGTCATTTGGCCTTTCGTTCGCAAGGGACATAGTTGTGTAGTTGCGTGTCGGCCCTGCCTCCCTTGTGGACTCCAATTCTGAGGGCCTGTTGTGTTGTTGTCTGATTTTATCTTTTCTCGTTTCAATACGGTTGATTTCCCATGTACGGCGGGAAATGGGTTGCGAGCTGGGTAGCTTTTTCGCCCATAGGACGCCGGTATCATAGTAAGCATCAGCTGTAATCAACCTCCATGTTTCTTTTGAGAAGTAGTGGATTCCGCCCTGGCGAAGGCTGCTGGTTACATATCTCTGCCCGTTCCAGAGATGGATTATCGCGACACCTAATATGTGCTGTTGTTCATTGTAATTCTCATGGAAAGTAAGAGACTGCTGTTGCGCAGCGGCTATAACGACGTCCGCAGCAGTATTCTCTGTCTGGGAAGTAAATCCCTGAGCTCGCAGACGAACGCCTAGAAGATATTGGAATCCGATGAATTGTGGCTTATCATTTAGAGCCGTTGTCTGGCTGTCGACCCGTGCTCGATGGTCCTGCCGTTTACCAGTTTCTAAGACAAGCTGGCAGTGCGAGCAGAGCATTTCAGTGCCTTTGTGGTGCTCAAAAGCTGAAGTTGTCGCATTTCTATCCTTGGGGAAAATCTGAAGGAGGTCCTCATGGCGCCTGCCAGAGACCTGCGTCGCGCCGCATTGAAATGGCCAACTCCACAGCAACGTTAGCATCAAGATCAGAGCAATTGCTGTGCCTTGGCGGCCAGAAAGGCCGCTCAAGTTCATTCGAATTCTTCGG
Organism: Eudorina sp. 2006-703-Eu-15; assembly: GCA_003117195.1. Lineage (NCBI taxonomy): Eukaryota > Viridiplantae > Chlorophyta > Chlorophyceae > Chlamydomonadales > Volvocaceae > Eudorina > Eudorina sp. 2006-703-Eu-15. The sequence goes on from BDSI01000114.1 coordinate 40,861, forward strand.
GGGTGGTCATGAGATTGACCAACTGGAAATCTAGCGTCCTGAGCCCTGGGTGCTGTGTTGCCAGACAACGAGCTAGCCCTCAGTTTAACGGTTCCATGAGCCGGTAGGGTCCACACTCCCATACCGTTAAGCCCACCCGTCACTTTGGCATCGCTCGGTCGGCAGCACCCGTTGGCAGGCATCGCCAACGCTGCGAGGTCCTTCACAAGCACAGTGTTACCTGTAGTCTTTCCAGAGACCTCTTCGCGCTCCAGCTGCGGTTCTTCGGCCGCGACCCCCAACATTGCTGCAGCCTAGTTCACTAGCAAGTGCTAGGCTAGAGTTGAATGTTTACATGTTTATATATGCGGAATTTGTGGTATCTTATTACTGTGTGTGTCGTTGGCCCGGGTATTATTATCCTGCAGCTAGCAGAGTTGACCCCCACCTGCAACTGAGCGACTGCTCCTTGAATACACCGCCGGTCTGCACATACGGTACAGCCCATCAAGCCCGCCTACCTGCAGCGCCGGCGTCGTCCCCACCAGGTCCACCAAGCCCTGCGACAGCGGCAGGACGATACCGCTGGTTCCCTGAAGAAAGCTCTTAAAGTCGCTCTGAGAGTTCTCGTTCGGAAGATTAGTAGTCGTGTCGCCGGCGGGGGCTACGGACCCGCCATGGGCCCCAGCAAGCGACCCGCCGGCGGCGGCGTTTCCCGCGATGCCGCCTCGAGCCGCCAATGCAGTCGTGGCGCCTGCAAACACGCGCTTGTTGAGCTCCCACCTGCAAGGGCATGCATGGTCATGTGTGACGATGACGGGTTAGTTCATTACGGTTCATTTAGTTTCAGGGTGGGTGGGTGGGTTGGCCCATTGCACAGCAGCAGCCCTAAGGAATGGCCGCCGCTAGCAGCCAGTAGCGCCCGACGGTGAAACTGTCGTTCCGCCTTTAAATGAAGCCCAGAATGCCATGCACGCTACGCATCAGACAGTAGGTCAGAAAGGTAAGATAGAATGCGATGATAATCCGCCGATTATCGTAACGGTCCGCTGTAACGTTCATTCATTCAATTCGATGATAATCGCTGGCAATAACGATTGCCTAACAAGATTCTAGGGGTTTAGATTTTCAGGTTTTTAATGAGCGATGATGCTAGTAACGGTTACGAGAGTTACTTACTTTCTCTTCATGGCGACGACCTCGTCCGGGTTGGCCGCTGACCAGGCGTCCCACTTCTGAGCGCCCAACAGCCGGCGCAGGTACGACCAGGCGGCGGAGTCCACGTGGCTACCGCCGGCCAGGGCGCCTGCTGGGCGGGGGCGGGGCAGTGACAGCATACAGCACACAGCACACAGCACACAGCACACAGCACACAGCACACAGCACACAGCACACAGCACACAGCACACAGCACACAACACACAACACACAACACACAGCACACAGCACACAGCACACAGCACACAGCACACAGTCCCGCCCGGTTGATGGCTTTGTATGGATGAGGGCCGCCGCAAACGCCATGATCGATGACGTCAGCAAACGGATGATCGTGCGTCGTACACAGAAGCAAGGTCGCTACATACGGCGGAAAGAGTGCAAAGGGACGTACCTGCATGTGGATGGGATCCATCATCACTGCCAGCCTAATAAAGGGGATCTCTTCCGTCCGTTATGCCAATGAGCTAGGTAGGTAGCTCGCAGCGCATAGTGAGGAGATGTCAGCGATGGACCGTGCAATTGCATATCTGTCGCAGCCAGCCGTACGTGCCGTGACAATGTACAACAAAGTACGGCACTCACCCCGCCCCACTGCGGCCTCCTCCAGGCGCACCGCGGGCCCGGAGCCGCGCACCGCGTGCAGCGTGGCATCCGCCGTGCCACCGCCGCAGTCCAGCACCAGCACCACCTCGCCGTCCTTCAGGGCGCCCTCGTCCGCCATCGCCGCCGACAGCGCCGCCGCCTCGGGCTCCAGAGTGAGGGTCAAGGGGCGGCTGTTCAGACACATGGTTAGGCCTGCAGATAGAAATAAATGGACGCACGGCGCCGCCGCAGTCAGACGAGAGCAAGGGGGGCGCGGGGTAAGCACGCTTATCCCTCATACCATCCCAGAGTGAGGGTATGCACAAACACCCGTTATTGTGGGGTCCGCTGTAAGGTTCATTCATTCAAACACCCGTTATTGTGCCGGCGTCACGCGCTTCTACTCTGAACGCTTTATCATCAAAATGTGCCAGCCATGCATATAGATGCATGTTGAGTAGGTACAGGCATGCGGCATCCCCGCGAACGAAGTGAACCGCTTTCATGCACCCACCCAACCCCGCACCCGCACCACCCCCTCCCCTCACCCGCCCTGTGCGCCGCCTCCCGCATGCGGGCCTTGGCCGTATCGCTCCAGATGGCGGGCACCGTCAGGCACCACACCACTTCGTCCGTGCGGAGGGTCACGCCGTAGGAGCGCCGCAGGTGCTCACGGATGTACCTGCGCGAGTAGTGCGCTGAGTGCGACAGCTTCATCATACGTCAAGTACATAACAAGGCAAGCACACGCATCACACCAGTGATGAACGCTGGCATACATGCCAGCGAGCGAGCGAGCGAGCGAGCGCTCCCGACGCGCGACGCCCGATGTTGTAATGTGTGGAAATAATGTTGTTGTGTGTGTGGCAGCACGCAGCCTCCCATGGGGTGAGGAGGCTGCGGCTGTCACCGATGACCCGCGGGGTCCACTGTAACATCATTGATACTAGTACGCTCGTTCAATCAGACATCCGTCTAAGGACGAAACCTACCCATAGCTATAGCTAGGTCGCCGCGCGCGCACTCACTTCCTCATCTCGTCCAGGTAGTCCGCCACCGCCTGCACCCGCGTCACCCCGGCCGGCAGCGGGCACACCGTGTCCACGCCCTCCCCCGCGCCGTCCTCCAGCAGCAGCTTGAAGTTCTCAAGGTACGTGTACGACCCCGAGGAGCGTTCGTACGCTGACATCTCGGACCAGCGCTTCCAAGCGCTCCAGCCCCACGCCGCCTGCGTGAGGACGACGGACACACCGACAGGTAGTCGCTAGTCGGAACGAGCAAGCAACCAAAGAGACGTATTCGGAAAGCAAGATGGTGCACGCAAGCCGTTGACGGATGATAATCGAGGATCACTTTTCTGGGGATAATAGACACCATAGTGAGGACACCAGCGAACGCCTGTATGTATGTGGCAGGATCTACTGTCACGTGCCGAGACTCAGCTTACGCATTCCCCGCCGGACAGCAGGGATCCCTCGAACGAGCTAGTCAGAGCTGCGAGCAAGTTATAATACATATGACGCAGCTTGATCCAGCCGTCAACGCGGAATAATGAATCTGTTGCATACACAGAAGTGGACAAGTGGTACTGCACCCTTGCATGTGGTGACCGTAATGACCCATGGGTCCGCCGCGGGCGGGCTGGCTCAGATGTACATGTGATTTACTCACCACGCTGCCGCTTCGGTAAAGCAGCGCGGTGCGCGTCTTGGCATCGGGCGCCGGCTGATCCGGCCACCGGTCGTGGGTGGTGATACGCAGGGAGGCCAATGGTGAGGGAACCGAGGGGGAGGACGCCGCCGAGGGTGGGCCTGCCGCCGCCGCTGCGGCCGGGTTACGCTTGTACATTGCAAAGCCGGAGGCATACGTGCCGAAGTCAATGCCAAGCACCAAGCTGGGAGTCTGAGGTGCTGGCGACTGCGCCTGGGCGGTCGGCTGAGACGGCTGAGACATGCTTGCGTCGATGAGTCCCTCGCTTGCGGGGGTCGCGTCGCCCGTGCGTCCCAGTGGACAGCTATGCAGGTAGATAGCCTTCGTCGCCTCAGTCCACGCAGTCCCGCTACGTCTTGATTAAAGCGCATGTATGTTACTGATATTTTTTAACAAAGGGCTCAGAGGTTATACGATTACGAGGACAAACTTCGATTCCTTTCGATTACGAGGACAGTACAACCGATGTCGGACTGACGCTGCAGCTGGTGAAACTTGACATTTCGTTGCGCCTCGGTGTGACTTTGAATGAAGACTGGTAACAATATTTGCGTACATATTGCAAAAAAAACAAAAATGTATTTCCACCGCTGCAAATTGGGTCGGGGTCGCCCCGATCGGGGCTCAGTTGCATCGACGACACATCGGATATCCTTAATTTTACATAGTATAAAACAAATTTTACATAGTATAAAACAAACTTTACATAGGATAAAACAAATTTTACATAGGATAAAACAAATTTTACATGATTCATGGGTATTTATATACCTAGCGTACCCTCCTTATGATGTACTTGTGAATCGAGCCAATCGAGAGAGCCCAGCCTTCTTGAATCTTCAACCGATAACCACATTTGATGAATATGATCTTAAGAATAAAAATGTACAGATATAATCAGGAGAAGACGTGCCGTTCACCTAGGAAGAACTATTATATATATTAAGGAGAACTAGCGCTCCGTCGCAGGCGAGCGTTAGATCCGTGCGTTTCCAGTGAAATGTTTTTAGCTACCAAGAATTTAAATAATATATGCAATCAATTGGGAGCAGGTTTACAGATACCTTGTTCGCAACTAACGATGTGCATCGAGAGGCGCCGGCCGCCGTTTCTGTATCGCACTGCAACGCGCGCGCAACGTTGCGCGCGCAACGTTCGGACACATCAAAAATCGTCTCGCTCCATTCATTAAGTCGTCCTCGTTACACACACCCGCCCTCACCGCCGCAGCCTGGTCGAGCGCGCGTCTTGACTCTACCCGTGTGCATGTTCGGCGACGCGCGGGAGGCCTATCTAAATGTATACACAGTGATGCCTTAATAACTTGCGGCATTGTCAGGATGAATGATGGAGGAAAATCCATGGTGTTCTTCAACCTCCGTAGCTAACAGTTCAGCGGATGGAGCTGAGCGCGAGCTACGTAGCTAGCTGCTGTACGTCCGTGCAGATAGACCCTGGCTGCTGGCTGGCGTATTGCTTGCGGCGGCCAGGCGGCTGCCCCGAAAAGTCGCTTGGCCAGCAACTGCCGCGCGCACGTCGTCGTCGTCATGCCGCTGTTGCAGACCGGAGATTAGTCTTTGGCGGAATGCCTTTGATCATCGGTCGGTCAACGGTTTGATGCTTTGATCATCGGTCGGTCAGCGGCGCTTCACAACTTGTTTGTTCGTTCTTCAGCTGCGACGAATCGAATGACAATAAAGGCTTACGCGCAGTACGTAGTGATCAACTGTCGGTGACAACCGGAACCGCCTCATCACCAGCAGTCACACGCTGCCAGAGAAACCCGCGCCACGATGTATGCATGGCGCACGCACCGGAGCAAGCGCACCGAAGACCCGACCGGGACCGCAGTACAAGGGACAAGTACACATTTATGCCAGTTATTAACGAACGTCGGGTATTTGTAACATTAAGCATTCTCGCTAGCTAGCCGATCATGCCTCAAAAGTGAGCGGCACATAGCCCACAGCTGGCGTGTGTATGTGAGTGCTATATATGCGTCATGCGTATTCATATATTAATCAATAATAACCGTCTCTGCAAGACCAAACGCCCGGGTCGACGGCCCCACACGTACAATGACCTCCGCTTGCGAAGCCATATATGAACAAGCTGCCGTATATGCGAACACACACTTTTATGACAGTGGTACGTACCAGCAGCGCACGGTACGGATGTATGTGCCAACGCCTCGTTGCAAAAGCTCGCTACCATTACTAAATGCATGACCTCGCGATCGCGTACGTAGAGGGCGGATACAGCACAGCACAATGAGCACGGCACGCGAGGCATTTCTAGAAGCACCGGCGGCGATTCAGTCACGCCATGTCCGCGCTCCACGTAACATTGGTCGCCACCGCGTTCTTGGTGCGGGGGTCGGTGGCGACCAGCGACAGCTCCGTGGCGCCGAACCGCATTTCCGCCTGCGTGTTATATATTATTAGCGCTCGTTATTCGGCAATAAGGCAGGATGGACGGAGTGCATGACATGCATGCCAAGGGCGAGGGACATGCTGCCAAAGGCGTGCGTGGCATGCCATGCAAATAAAAGGGGACAAAAGGACTAATTAGCAGGCAAGGCATCATGGTTGGGTATAGGGTATAGATAGACAGGCGCATGGACTGGCTTTCTTTTTGGGGTACACGCACGAGCGCAACGGGGGATCGATGGAGGTTGCCGACCGAGCGATTGCGATTGCGATTGTGGCGGACGCTAACCGACCTCAATGGAGTACTCCTCGGCGAGCGCCACGTTGCGCGACCAGCCACTGGGCAGGTCCAGCGTCACGTCTGCCAGCTTCGTCATGTCACTCTCGCCCGTGTAGCGCGCCGAGTTGTTGGTCGTGGAGTAAAGCTTGAACGTGACGGCGGTCTGCGTCCTGTGCGGTGGTCCGTGGTGCGCACAAATACATATATAGGCGCGCGTACGGTATGTACGGCCGGTATGCACGGTCGGTAGCAATAAGTATGTAACGTCGTCTGTCTTTATTTCGCCCCGTCCCAACTAACCGGTGCAGCCCTCGTGACGACCGCATCAGGTCATTTGCAATTATCAGGTCTATTCAGTCGAACGGCACGCATGGCCCGTTTGTTTCCATCTGCTTCGGCCCTCACTGCCCTACCACCTTTGCTCACATGTAAAGCGGGTGGAATGTGTGTTTCACCGTCTGGTCCACATGGACGAGCTCGCCGTGCTTGACGAACGAGTTATATGTGTCCACTGCATGCATGTGTACATACATACATCCGTCGAAGGGGTACCACCAGGATGTAATAGAATTAGTTATATATGTAATAATGTAACCGTGACAAGGTGGACCCGTATCCCGACCGGATGTTCCAACGGGCCCAGATAGTTATATAGTTAGTTATAACTATATCTATGACTATAGTTAGTTATAACTAGTTAGTTATAGTTAACTAACTATATCTATAATTATAGATATCTTCGGCAAGCTACGTACGCAGATAGATACGTATGTGTAGGGTTTTGTAAGGCAGGAAGACGAAGGCCTTATTACACGCAGAGTAGTATACATAATAATACCATGATTATCTGGTGCCCAGCATCCGCGGAAGGAAGCCTTGTCCAGTTCGTTACCATCCTAGCCTTGCTTATAGTATGCGTGAGTGAACGTTACAGCGGACCTCGAAAAGGGATCATCAATGGTGTATACCAAGGTATGTATGGTGTTCTCGCTCGGTGGCGTGCCAATAGATACAATAGATCCAGCCAGCGAGCCAGGTGCGCATCAACATGACCAGCATGACTGCGCAATAATACGTAAAAACGAACGATTGAGCGCAAAGCCGTGTGTATGTACATGTATGCATCACAGGACCGCACTACAAACGCCTCTACCATGGTATCGACCATCGCGCGCGCGCCTGACAGATACCACCGTTATTATATACCGTATGAATCTATATGATACATGTGCCCCGCCGCCCTGTTTATTATTAGCGATCCAAGATCGTGTATCATACGTATAGCTAGGACCCCGGCCTTTGTTAACGACCGAAACCGCGCAAACGGGTACGTACGCACGTGCGTAGTAGCAGTCCTTCTCATCGTGCCAGGATTTCTGGGGGCAGCCAAACGACGCTGCGTGGATTGCGTCGTGCGACGTCCAGGGGCGGGCGGTGTTGACGCCGTAGCTGAGGCGCGCACGGCGGGCCGACACCACCGTCGGGCGGGCACCGAACAACACGGCACCTGCGGCGTTCGTTAGTGGCGTACGGCAGCAGCCAATTGTTGGGCAGATGCCAAACAATCATGCTGGCAGCGAGCGAAGTAAAAACAATGCTGTATCTACTTACAAGGTATGTAGTGATAACACTAATGCAATGTTAGTTTACGCTGGGCATAACCCTGGGGCGTGTGTTATGGGGCGGGGCATAGACGATTAGGCTCATTAGAGCCTACGCGCCACCGCCACCGGCCCTAACTCAAGAATGAATAATAACAACAACAACGGCAACAACAACAACAACAACAACAACAACAACAACAACAACAACAATAATAATAATAATAATAATAAGAATGATTATGATAGTGCACTAAGACGCCCCCAGAAACGTGTTGAGCATGCATGGGTATCAATACAAATAAAACCGCATTGGACTTCTTATGCATGCGCGCCGGGCTAACCATCGTTAGTTTGCGTTACTGAGGGTTTAGGAAGCAGACATGGTGTGGCTTGTCGCGTCGCCGCCGGCGCCGACCGGCCCTTTAAGCAGAGCCCATCCCGTTTCGGTATATATGTAGCTGCGCACGTCGATGGTGCTAGCTAGCTATAGGTAGCTGCGTGCTATGGGTTGCATGCAGCAGTCGATCCCGTTAACGATGGAACTTGGCATCTAATAATCCATGAATGAATCTACAGTGTCAGCAGATGGAACCCCTTCTTGCTTGTTGTTATAGCCATTCCGTCCGTCTGTTCGCCCGCAATCTGGCCATCGAATTACAACACGCACACGCACACGTGCGACCGATGCACGGACGACGCGCGGGTGCGTTTCCTCACGAACCTGTCACGACAGCAGCTCCGGGGTCAGGCGGTACGACAAGAACCGTACCCTTCGGCAGTACTGCCTCGACGCAGCTCTGGAGGTACGGCGAGCGGGCGAATCCGCCCGCCAGCAGAACCTACAGAAATTGAATGAAAGCATGTACGTACAGCAGACTGATTGGTATTATACATCGCTCTCAACGTTTTTTAAAATGAAAAGGCCTCTCGCTCATAGCATTCGTGCGATATAATTATAGTTAAGAATGTTACAGTGGATTAAGTGGACCCCGACATATTTGTTATATATTAAGAGCATAGCGCCGGCTGTCAGCAGTTCTATCTTTCGAGAAAAGGAGCAATAACCAAGCAAGAGAGGCACATAGCATGCAGCAGCCACTTATTTCAAACTGACGCTGTGGACAGGGAGATCGCTCGGCAGTGACCACGTAGTCCGCCGCCCCGTCCATCGGATGGACGTGCGTGTAGAAACGTCAGCAGCTGGCAGGCGCCGACCTTCTGCGATGCCTCACCCCGCCGCCTCCAAGCAATACATATAGCTAGCCCTTGCTTCCGGCCTGCTCGCTGTCCAGCAGCGGCTTTTTGCTTGTACGTACCTTGCTGCACTGCTGAGTCCCGCGCCTGGTGCCCTCCTCCATCACGTCGCCCAACAGCTCCGTGATCTTGTCCACCACCGGATCGAAGATCTGGCGCTCCAGAACCTGAGCCGGGATGTGGAGCTGCATGTCGGCGCTGACCCAGGCGCGCGTGCTGCTGGTCGACGACGACAGAGCCTGCGCATACATATACATACACATCGATTGGGCCGCACGTACCATAAACAAGCTACATACGTCGCGCTTCTTCGTTGTCCACAAACAATTGGAACGATGGCCATGCAATTGTGTCTTGGACTTGCTTGAGCACAAAACAGATAGAGGCAGCAGGCATGCAGGACTCAGCATGCACGGTAAGTACGTACGTACGTACTAAAATTGTTTACAAGTAGTACGTAGCCGCTACAAGGTGGACGGACCCGAGTCCCGACCGGGCGATGCATGCTTAATAAGCAAGCAGCACACATCAATCTCAATTTCAATTATTGTCTAGATAGGGTTTAGGGTTTATATGGATCTCAATTTCAATTATTGTCACGTAATGTTTGTGCTACGACGACGCACCCAGGCTGTTCTTAGTACACAGGGGGAACGGCCGTATGTTGAGAAGTCTCTTACAATTGGTGAAGAAGTTTCCCTATGGTACGACCAAGATGCAAGGTCAAGATCTTCTCAAGAGCTGCTCAAGATGGCCCGTTCCCCCTGTGGTAGTTTCGTTGCAGCAGCTGCAAGCACTGCGTTATTAACGCCTCGTGCGTTAACGAACTGCACTCTAGCTATCTGCGGCACGCCGTGCATCATACATGCATTATTATAACGTACTCACTCACCCGGGTGAGTACGCGGGCCCGCAGCGCCGCGGAGCCGCCGATGGTATCCACCAAACCGATAGGCAGCTGCAGACTCATGACTCCGTGATGTTGGTGCTGCAGTTTTGTGAGTTGTGGCACCAGAACGGCTTGCTCTACTTGCTCCGGGACCAGACCACCGCCAGCAAAGAGGCGCTTGCTTATCTCCCACCTGCGCGCGCCAGGAATGATTGGACAAAATGAACAAACGCAGGTATAATTATGATATCATTATTAGAAATGATGAAACAGTAATAATATTTATAGCGATAATCATTGTTGTACTTGTTGATTCTTATATATAACAAGCATAATTGATATTACAGTAATAATATAACAATAATATAATATTAATTATTATCATATAGTAATAATTATCATTATTATTATTACGTGGTCAGCTGCGGCTTATTACGTACTTGCTTTTCAGTTTGGCAACCTCGTCCGGGTGCGCATCCTTCCATGCGTCCCACTCGGTCGGCCCTAGCAGGTCCCGGATGTACGACCAGGCGGCCGCGTCCACATGAGCACCGCCGGCCAGGGCGCCTGCGTGGGGGCCACCATTCCGCCAAGCATTCATCCTGCCTCCGAAATCCAGGACCGGGCAATGCAATGCATTAGTGAAGTATTTCAGCCACCCGTTGCAGATTGATTTCGGGGCTACCTAGCTGTTTGAATCTATGCGCGCCGATCCACCTTACTTCAACATCAACGACACCCTCAATGTCACCCTTCCACTCTATCACACTCTTGCGCGGTAATAGAGTTTTCGTTGTAAAGCAAGCGGCCTTACGGATTGTAGGGGGCCCCGCGTTTTTTCCGGCTTGCTTCGAGGAAGCCGACCCCCTACTTGTCATCATACCTATGCATACCGACGCGCGCAGAGCTCACCACGGCCCACCGCCTCCTCCTCCAAGCGTGCCGCCGGCCCGGAGCCGCGAACCGCGTGCAGCGTGGCATCCGCCGTACCACCGCCGCAGTCCAGCACCAGGACCACCTCGCCGTCCGCAAGCGCGGTCTCGTCTGTCACAACCGCCGACAGCGCCGCCGCCTCGGGCTCCAAGGTGAGCAGCAGGGTGCGGGAATCAACACGGACGGTGAGACCTGTACGGCACACAAACATACCGTGCGTGGCAAACCACAAGAAGGTGGTTTTTTAGGTAACATCATAAATAATGCATGCGTTCAAAAGAAAGCAACGACGAAAAATTACTGATCATTACCACGTCTTATTGTTGTACGGTATTATTTTTTATATTTTCATCATTTTCATTATTTTTATTTTTATGTTTATTACATTATATCATTACAGCAATGGCTGCAAGGTAATACGCATTGGCTACACATACTGAAATACTTTGTTGAGGACGATTTGCTGTCCGCATAGAGCCGCCATCACCGACCTTCGCATACCTCGTGTTCGAGAAGAATGAGAGGCTAGTAGATGGGACGCACTTTCGGACGGAGCCTCGCTGCAGTCTGGTTTCCACGAGGGGCCGTCACGAAAGGCCCGCATCTTCACCCACCCGCTCCCCTCACCCGCCCTGTGCGCCGCCTCCCGCATGCGGGCCTTGGCCGCATCGCTCCAGATGGCGGGCACCGTCAGGCACCACACCACTTCATCCGTGGCAAAGTTGATGCCAGCCGAGCGCCGCAGGTGTTCACGGATGTACCTTGTGGCGAAGGACAGGGCAGGTCATCAAGCAAGGACACCAAATAAAAGTCAGTACTGAACGGCAGGTGCTTTTGATCAAAGGGCGGGGTAAAAGTGAATGGACCCACGACTCCGAAGACAAGCTGTATGTCACCAACCGCGCGCGTCAAGCTTAATGAAATTGAACGGCAGTAGTGGCCAACGTACGACGCAACAGACATCGCTGAAGTATCTCCTGCTGGCAGGTGGGCACCGACGATCTATCACTTTGTAGGTTCCGCTGTAATAACACTGAAACATGCATGTATGATCCAATCTGATGGCCATAGCCGCGCTCTGTCCTATCTCTCTTCCCCCAACACTCACTTCCTCATCTCGCCCAGGTAGTCCGCCACCGCCTGCACCCGCGTCACCCCGGCGGGCAGCGGGCACACCGTGTCCACGCCCTCCCCCGCGCCGTCCTCCAGCAGCAGCTTGAAGTTCTCCAGGTACGTGTACGGACCTGTGCGGCGTTCGTGTGACGTCATCTCAGACCAGCGCTTCCAGGCGCTCCAGCCCCAGGCCGCCTGCGAAGGGTTTCGTCGGGATACCAATAATGCCGCCTTTGACACCCTTTGCACAAATACCGCATTCACCTCGTCAACCAAGCGATCGAGACAACACGCAACTAGCTAGTGCACCAGGTCCAAACGGAACGACTGCCATTCATGCGACACGCACATGCACCCGTCAAAAGCGACGTCGTCGCTGGCTATTAACGGGAATGGATTTATCGAAGAATGCAAGCACTTGGCCGATTCAGCCAGCGACTTGCAGACATACCTCGTAAGCGCGCGCATGCAGCTAGCCCGTCAAATAGGTGAAATGACCCATGGGTCCGTCGGCATGCAACGTCTGGGAATACCTACTCACCACTTTGTCCCGCCTGTACAACAGCGCCGAGCGCGTCTTGCAGTCGGGCGTGGGCTGGTCTGGCCAGCGATCGTGTCTAGTGACTCTCAGCGCCGCAGCAGCGCACGCCGCCGCACCGCCGCTGCTGGCCCCCGTAACGGCGGCGGCCGGGTTGCGCTTGTACACCGCAAACCCTGAAGCGTGGGTCCCAAAGTCGATTCCGATGACCAAGTTGGGCGGAGGCGCAGCGGAAACCGCCGCAGGGTATGCTGCCACTGTGAGAGACATTGCGAATCAGCGGCGGTCGGTCGGCCGGTCAGGGTACATCTGCTTGAAGCTAGTGCGCTGTATATAGACGACGGTTCAACCGTCCGCCAGCCCTTGCCTAGCTGTACGACCCGCGCACATGGATTAAGAGGGTCTCGCTTGTTATATATTATATTTCTATTCTACTCGTTATCAAAACATTAACAAAATGACGATATGCAGCAGACGTACCCAACCACCGGAGATCGTTCCGTGTCGACCCGTGACGGTTGCACGCAGCTTATCATTGGGATGGACAGATCCAACGTGAGGGCACATGGGACACCTGTGAAACCGCCCGTGAAATCATGGCACTGTCGGCATCGGATATACTGGAGATCACTTGACTGCTGCTCATACCCGGCATGCAGCAGAAGCGAGCTTTGCTCTGCACCTACCCACCAAGCCCGGACGATCAAATAAGTAGCGCCGCTTACCGCCCCATATATATCCGGGAATCCCACCGGCGCTTGCAAAGCGGCCGCTCGCCCCGGCTCCTCAAAGCCGACCTGCAGGGCAAACATACACATAGGTGGCGCATAGACGACGAAGCCCGTGGCGCCTCCGCGGTCTCTTTGGAGGTGTGTGCGTGCATGTATGCATATTCATGTATCTGTGCAAAGCGGATGATTAATTTTATTGCCGCTCCCCCGTTTGCCGCAAGTGCTGCCGCGCGCGCGCTCGGCGGGGCCTACTCGATATCTATCAGCCTCCCGGCTGATTACTACTGTTACGGGCCCGCGACGTTTACTAGCTGTCTGCTGCCCTCCTCTGTGGCAGCGGCTTATAGGCTCCGCGAGCCTCACCGCCCCTACCTGCTGCCTTATCCCACACTAGGGTTTGGCCAGCGATTTATTATTTTTTATTGTAATATGTATATCTTATTAATACCGATATTATTATTATCATATTGTTATCACTATCATTATTGTATTAATGTAACCGTTACAAGGTGGACCCGTATCATTATTATTGTTATGATCACTGTCTGCCCCCCATCAGGATCGGACTCCCCGCAGCAGCAGCAGCCGGGACGACGATGTCGGGTGTTGCTGCGCGGTCTGGCGCCGCCATCGAGACACCTCCCGGCTGCGGCGGCGGCGGCGGCGGCGGGCCACCGGAGCACGAGGAGGCCCTTCTGCTGCTGCGCGAGAGCATCCAAGAGAGCACCAAGCTGAGGACCCAGAAGGCCAAGTTGGAGGCGGACAAGGCGGACCTGGAGCAGCGGCTCGAAGGCCACGCGGCGACACAGGCGGAGAACGCCGAGAGGATCGCCACGGCGTACGACAATTTGCATGAGGAGGTGAGCGCGTCGCTCGCGAGGCGAATAAGATACGGATGGAACGGCCTGCATGTATGTATGGGGCAAGGCGAGCCGGCGGCTTGTATGTCGTCGTACGACGGCCTTGCTTGCTTGCTTGCGACCGGTAAGGCCGGTCGGTCGGTTAATGGATGGCCGTTAGTGCGCGCGCGTCATTTCATGTCATCATCATATCATGTCGAGCAGCGCCTGGGGGCCCATACATGCATGGATAGACGCAAAGCAATCGGAGAAGTGTCGATACCCACCAGCAAATCATTTTCCAGCAGATGCATGGCATACGTCTGCGTTGATATATACACACGTATTCATAGAAAGCGGGAGGTAGGTAGTTTTAGAGTAATGGCGGGTCCACAATATCAAGTACGAGATGGGGACTATGCCATGTATGCAGGTCTGAAAGGTCCCATCCGTAAATTTACTTCTGTGTTTCAATGCTATCGGCGGACATACCTGAATGTCTGCAGGCGTCCACCCTCAGGGTGCAGCTGGATGGAGCCCTCGAGGAGCAAGCAAAGCTCCAGGTATGTGAAGTGCGTGATGTATAATGTGCGTGGTACGATTGCATTGCTTGTACGTACACGTGAAGCCGAGCGAAGTAAGTAATATAACATCACGTGCACGACGTGACGGACAAGGCGGACTAGTAGGAAGTCGGCTCCGTTTGCTTGACCGTGCACTTGTGGGAGAAAAAACTCTTAATCTCTTAATGTGCATGTGCAACAATCTAAAATTCATGTGCGTGTGCAACATCCTACCTGTTCCGCGACCCCTGCTGCAGCACGCCTTGAAAGAAGCCGAATCGGAGCGCACGAGCATGACCACCCGACTCCGTGAAGAGGTGTGTACGTACGATAGGCCGGTGCGCGAATCGAAATAATGACCCAGTCCGCCGTTGGTGCTGACTCGATGCGCCCATGGTGCTGACGCGGTGCGCCTTTGAGAGATGCAGTCTTGTTCTTCATTCGCAGTGTGGGTTGAGCGAGGAAGCGTCGTGCGTTCATGTGCGGCATGCACCCGCCGTACTATGAGCGAGATTTCGGACCTTGTAAGGGCAGAATGCGTACGCGTGCGCAGGCATTGCATGACGTGCGTCAGCAGATTTACTGTCGCACAAACATCAGCATCAGATTGGTTTCGTCCTGATTTTGTATTACTGCATCCGCGCTTACTCGCGTCCGGTGCTGCGTGTCTCAACCCCTTCCACACACAGTTGGACGAGGCCGATCAGCGCAATCACCAACTGGAGCAGCAGCTGCAGGACCTGCAACGGCAGTCCGCCGCCCACCTCCACTCGCACCGGCAGCCCACCGAGCCGCAGCATAAAACTATCATGGGTGCTATCCTAGGTACCTTCGTCAGCGGCATTGCACCCGCGGGTAACAATGTCACCGCTGGCCAGCCGAAGGTCCAGGGCTGCCCCGCCGACCGCGCCCCGGCGGGCCCCATGGGTGTCGGCGATTTGGATCCTGCAGTTCGGCGGGCGGCGGCCCCCCTGCCCCCGCTCCTTCATCTGGACCCCGCCCAGCTGCTGCTGGAGGCGGACCTGGATGTGGGCTTCACGCGAGTGGACATCGAGCTGGAGGTGCACACCTTCAGCGCCGAGCTCGCGGCTGTGAGTGCGGTGCGGTGTAGGTAGGGTGTTCCCGAAATCTCATTAATTCAACATTCATACTCCACACCATGTAATTAGCCGGTGTATGATTTTGGTGAGGAGCCTGCAGCACTCCTTGAGAGCGAGGTCACACGCATTTGAACTGGGAATCCTAGCTACAGCTGCGTGACGATACGCGCGTCTAGACAGCAGGGTGGGTCGTGTGCAGACGTCAATGTTAGCTTCGCTAGGGTGGGTGCTCTATCTTCCATTCAACCAACCAACCGCTCGTGCCTCCCCCCTGCGTCCCTACATACCAATGCGTGATTAGCTGTGCCGAGATGACAACGTCCAGGCGCTGTCGAAGGAGCTAGTCAACGTCACCTTGCAAGCAGCGCTGCCCCAGGGCCCCTTCAAGTCCCTCCCAGACAACGCCGCCCTCGAGGTGGAGCGGCCCGCCTGCCTCAGCCACATGCTGCTGTTCTGGTTGGCCCGGGACATCTGGCCGGACCCGCTGGGCTTCCTTGACTGCGACCCGCTGGGTCTCTTGAAAAGCCTGCTGCCGGCGGGTACTGCCGCCGCCGCCTCCGGCGGACGTGCAGCGGCGTCGGCGGAGCGCAATCTGCTGACCCTGCTTCGCAGCCACGCAGCCCGCCAGTGGCTGCCGGTGTTTCGACACGTGGTGAAGGTGGCAGCCGCTTCGCAGGCGGAAGCTCAGCAACAGATGATGGGCCTCTGCCTGAGCTGGCGCGCAGCCGTGGAGCAGCAGGCACAGCAGGATGTGGGCGTCCGGTCCGTCCTTGGAGCCCTCGAATCTGTCGTTGGACGGCTGCAGGACTGGCTGCGTACATTCCCTGCCATCGCGTGCGATGTCAGGGCTAATCCGGGCTTCCATCTAGTGCTGCTGCGGGCCCTGCAGTTGGGCTTGATGGTGCAGGCAGCGCACCCGTTGCTGCGACTGTACGTGGCGACACCGCTTATCGAGCTTGGCCAGCCGCGGTCGCATGCCCCGCTGGACCCCACCACCCAGGACGCGACCCGACGCGTGTCGCTGCTGGCCCAGGAAAACACCAGCTACGGCATCTGGGACACCGCCGCTGACGGCAGCAGCAGCAACAGCAGCAGCAGCAGCAGGAGCCGCGGCGGCTCGGACGGCTTCGTGATGTGCAGCCTCCAGCCCGGGGTACGGTTCGACCTCACGGCCGCCGTTGCGGCCGGCGTTGTCGTACACAGCCAGCAGCCGCAGCAGGCAGTGATGCTCAAGGAGGAGGTGGTGATCTGGGCCTGGGAGTGCCCAGCAGGGAGCAGCCGGGCAACCAGCGGGGCGGCACAGCGGCGGCGGTCGGTGTGGGATTGACTGATGAGTTTGTTTGCTCTTGATTAGTACCAGTCGAGGCCTGGGGCGTCACGGCGGAGGAATGTGCGCGTTTCTGCTAGAAAGGTTGCTGTTGGGCTTAGCTGTGTTTGTGTTGGCAAGTAGACATCATTATGGCTGATGGCTGATGACATGGTACATAACTGCGTCTTGCGCACCCTACATCACGCATAAGACGTGAATCAACCGCCCGGTGGCCCTAACTGCTGCTGCCTGCCTGCGTAGCTAACTTAGCTATCTAGATACGTAACCTACGTAGCTTAGCTGTCTAGCTACGGTGGCTGGCACGTGACAGCGCCGCACACAGAATCGGTTGAGTACATATGCAGTACGTAGAACAAAAGTCACTCTGTCGCTCTATGTATCTGTTGTATGTGTGTTTAATGAGAAGCCCACCCGTAACCGCCCAGGCCCGGATACTTGTTGTATGTGTGTAGGCAGGATTCGGGGTGTTTAGAGAACAGACCCGCGGGTTCGTTCGGGTGTGCGCAGGGCGGGCCAATGCGCGCTCGATATCTACGCTTGCAGAATCGATCGATGGGCCTTGTCACGCAAAGCCAGCCTCGAGGAGTCGAACAAGGGATGGCCGTCCAGGGAACTACTGGCGACATACATGTAGTACTTCCGAATCGTGAGTGTATTTTGTTGCCTGGTTTGCAGTTGGGAAGAGGCGGCTGCGTGCACGGTCTAAGCTTGCTTTCTTTGTCAGCTGGCAGTGGGCCCTATGTACTGAACGAAGAGCGGACTAGCTAACAACCACATACAGCCTAGGGGTTGAGGGGTTGAGGTCAGCAGTGAGTGAGGTTGTCCAACTTACCTGCTGTCTGTTTGTACGATAATGCTGCCAGCAGGTCCCGTGGACTCGATTCGATGCGAGCAATGAAGCAATCCCTCGCGTGCGTGATATCTAGGCACGACCGCGTATTGGAGGCGCATGTTGCATGTATGCCGCCTGTCCGCGCCATCCGGCCATCCGGTCACTGCGTGCACCTGGGTCCGCTGCAACACGGACGTTCACGCAACACAGCAGCGCCGATCCGATCCATCGCCGTCAAGATCAGAGGCAGACGCACGGGTAGATAGATGGGCAGCACGCGGGTCAGCACGCCAGGCTGGGCCTGAGCGGAGCGGGACAGCAGGGCGGGGGGATGGCGTACGGTTGGGGTTGTATAGGGTACATGTGAGGGAAGCGACAAGCAAGAGGTGTATGTATCGTAAAAGGGCGGGGGGGTCGCGCGCCCTCTCCACGCCTCCTCCACCTAAGCACTTGCCCTGAGGTAGGCTGCTGCCTTCCACCCTACCGCAATTCATGTCATCAATGCCCTCGGAATGCCTACCCTACGTACGTCACATTTATTCGTTTTACGAACTGAGTGGAGCGATCTAGCAGAGAGAAGACCAATGCGACGGCGGAGTCCAGCCACGCACTTTCGGTAATGAAGACGTACCCTGCCCCTCTATCTGATCCACGCATGTATTCCTGCGCGTGCAGCCGTACGTCCACGCAAGCCAGCAGCACTTATACCCATCGGCGGGCTGCTGGACAGCAGCCCTGTGCAACCAAGTGTCAGCATGGGGGCGGCCGGGGCGGCCGGCCTGCGACACATCACCACTCACCCATACACGGTTCTCCTGAGGAGAAGCGCTGCCGTGTGACGGACGGTGCGCACGAGCAGAGCAGAATGCCCAAGGACGCCACACCACGAAGCAGAGTGTGCATACCGCCGCAAAGATCATAACGGCCGGGATTTAGGAGCGATGTCGGGTGCAATCAAGAGTGAGGCGGACAGGGGGCGGGGCGAAGGGGCAAGCCGGCTGCGCACACGCGCGCCCCTATGCGCTTGGGTATGTCACGTCGCATACTGCCTGATTTCGATTTTATTTACTGTTCCTGACCTAGGGTTGCCCCTGCTATCCTTTGTTAACTCCTTGGACATCCCGACGGCATACCGTAAGCACCAGCATCCAGAGGACTCCGCTAGCAGCAAACCGGAAGAACAGGTCACAAAATGATTCTAAGAATGCTATTCCTTATAACTACCTGCAAGCTGCCCGCGGGGCCTCCCGCGCTGTCAGGTCAAATTATAAAGTCCGAACTGCCCGTAAAAATAATTTGTCCGAACATTTATGAATGCCGTCATTAATGCTGATATTGTGGGGGCATTAGGTACTGTGCAACTTCAAGAGATTTGCTTGGGTACGGTTTCAAAATCTGGCAAATCTTTTTCCAGGGCCCTCTATCGAGAACCAGACGTTATGAACAGCATGAGTTATATAAATTGACCGTTGGAAAAGATTTCATAAGCTTTAACATGTGCCTCCATAAAATTAGCTAGAGTTACGCCGTACAGTACACTTGGCTTGAGTCTGAGCTCTGACAGTATGCGTTCAGGGCGAATCCGCCATAGGTTGGTTGTCGTAATACTTGACAAAATCACCCAAAACGCAGACGCCATAGTTACTGCTACTGTGCCGCTGACGCGTAGTAACGGGCGGTCTACCTCGCCGGGCGGGACCGCCCGTTCACTGGCTGCCGCCACGCACAGATCCGGTATGCACAATGCATGATATGGTTATCTTCATTTGAACATATCTTCCTGGGAAATCGGGGGCCGTTTGGCCCTTGCGAGTTTGTCTATCCAAGTTAACCTTGCGTGCGATACCAATAATGGCGTTGTACGGAAACCTCCTGGCCATTTTTTTTCGCAAGCCGCGTGGTGAACTGGTGGATTGCAGCGCTGAGGCCATTGCGCCATGGTCTGCGCGCCGAGACAGAGAAGTCGGCGGAAAGACATACACGAAAACGAGCGAGGTAGGCAGACACACGGCTCCGCGAATGCGGCACATACAGTCTGTGCGGCATGACGCCCACAAACGAACGAACGACCTGCCGTCGTGCCATCCCTGTCTCGCCAGCTCAATGCTTAATTCACATTAATAGCAACTGTGCACAGGTACCGTACGCAGTAGCGGACGCTGGCGCACACACGATCAACAGGTAGGCAACCCGCAGCACAATCGGCATCGGCATCGGGCCGGCCCAATCGTTACCGCACCGCCCTGCGCCCCATGATTGATGTACTCTTCAGTCCTCGTCGTATGCCAGTACCAAAGCAAACACGTTCGTTAATAAGCACGGCTTAGTAATTGCTGCCAACCACACACATACACACATTAACACATGCAGGCTTCACGCGGGCAACACACACGCATGCCTCTATCCGCGGCAACCGTACATTGGCGCGTATGTAACCTGCTGCCTGCCAAATGCCGAGTACACTCATCCATAAGGCACTGCACACCGTTGCCAATTGGCCATGCATCCGTTGCAGGCACGCAGCGCCTCGCTCCTATCTTCCTATCTCGCTCCTATCCTACCAGCCATCTATCTTCCTTCCCTGCCTCCACCATGCATACATCACGCCATGTCCGCCTCCCACAGAATGGAGGTCGCCACTGCGTCCTTGGTGCGGGGGTCGGTGGCCACCAGCGACAGCTCCGAGGCGCCGAACCGCATCTCCGCCTGGATGGATAAGGGCGGGCGGGCGGATGCATGGGAGCCAGCTCAGCACCCGGCTGGATGTACCATCAATAGGTGGAACTTACGAACGTACAACAAAATCAACACAAGCTGTCACATCTACGTAGCTATGCACGGCAATCAAACTGCTGCAGCGCGCGGGGATTATTTATTTGCTAATCATTCGAACAGGTGCGAGGCTGGTACGTATGGCCCGCAACCAACCACGCACACTCGCACATACAGCTAGCAGGCGAATAACCTTCGACCTAATCGCAGATAGAGGGACCACGCTTTGGTCAAGTTGGAGCCCTTCCTTGTGAGCGCTCGGATGCATCCCACCGAGGACCGCCGCGGAGTACATAGCTAACACTTGAAATCCTCAGGTACGTAGGCAGGTGCATGCCCACCGCATGCGCCATGCTAGCTAGTCTCTCACAGGTGCTGTGTGCGACTGGGGACAGCCAGCGCGCCTGGCTCTCACGTACCTCCACGGAGTACTCGTTGGAGCTCTGCAGGTCCGTCGACCAGCCCGCGGGCAGCTCTAGCCTCACGACCGCCATCTCCTCCATGCCGCCCTCGTCCGTGTAACGCGCCCCGGGTTGTGCGGTCTTGTATAATGGAAAGTGCACAGCGTCGGCCGTTCTGTGGACGTATGCACCCGCCGGCGCACGGTTGCGCCAGCAGCCGCCGGCGGAGATCACGCGCATCGATGCAACAGTAGTGAGCTGTGACACACAGGGCAAGCATCAGTAGGTAGGTGTTCAGGAAGCCTAGATACCTCCCAATCAGCAGCGCATACTGTCGCAGGCTCGGACCCATGCCTGGCGAGCCGCCCTTCGTTCCTCACACGTGCCTGGCACAGATTTAGTTGTATGAAAATCTCACTTGTACATGGGGCTGAACGAATGCTTGACCACCTCGCCGACCTGGACCAGCTGACCACGCTCCACGAAGCGCTTGTAGGTCTTGCCTGAAAGGAAGCAACGATCCGCAAAATAGAGGGGGCGCCAATAATTCTTGCATCCCCAGCATAAAACAACCTCAATGTCATTAAATGTCATTAGTACATTTCCCTTTCTTCGCGTGTTTAAGCCAATCCTGAGGAGCGTTTCAATTGCTCAGGATGACTCCATTACAGGTGTAAATGAGGCACGCAAGAGTGTAGCGAATGCGGTACTACGAACGAATGCCAGCGCCCCATCATCCTTCCTCAGGGAAGCTGCTGTTGCGGGACAAGAAATTGCTAGGAGACGTGCAAGCAACGCGGGCACCGACCCGCGTAGAACGTCCGGTGTTCGACGTGCCAAAGCTTGAGAGGGTAGCCGTTGGCGGCCGCGTGCACGGCATCCTCGATCGTCCAGCGGTGGCACGTCCGCACACCGTAGCTGACCCGGCAGCGGCGGGCGGTGATCAAGCCACCGAATGCGCCGGAGATCACGGCGCCTGCGTGGGTGAGACCATCGGCGGGGGCGTACTGACGCGCATGCATCAATAGCTGCATATATGTACTTCGAGAAGTACGTTTCGCGCCTCATCGCATGTTCGGTGAATGGCTCCGTGCTGTAAATTTCTATACAAAATTTGTTGGCGGGGGTTTGACACCCCGCCTCCTACCCACTGTCGCTCTCCTTACCCCGCACCGCCCATAGCGAAAACAGCCATCGATATGGCATAAGGAATAACACGTAAGCCTTGCAGCCAGCAGTACGCATACGCCAATAGTTTGACTGGCGCGCCGCTCTGCCTCGAACGCGTCCACTTGCTTTCCTCACCCGTCACCACCGCAGCACCCGGGTCCGCGGGCAGCAGCAGCGGGAGGCCGCCGGACAGGGCCGCCCGCACCCTGCTCTGCAGGTGGGGCGAGCGCGCAAAGCCGCCCGCCAGGAGTACCTGCGTGCACCGACACACCGAACAGCGAAGTCAAAGTATTTAAGAGTCTGCGTAAGATGTTCAGCCCTTACGCGATCTATCGACGTATCGAGGTTGCATCCGTGTAGCCGTCACGCTTGCTACGCCGAGATCCGCTGCTTGCTTGCTAATACTGTCAGCGACTCCCAGAACCTCAACAAAGGTCGTAGACGATGCAACCCAACACTAATGAACACAGGGCTCGCAACACCCCAGTCCTTGCCTGACGTCCCACTTGTCGGCAGCGCGGCCGCTGCACCACGCGTATCCGCGCGGCCTGACTGCCGTCTGCGCTGCTGGTGCCTTGTTACGCAAGTAACTGACTCCGTCGTCAGCGTAGCGCGTGCTGTGTGTGCCCGGGTTTGCTCTGGGCTTGTGTGCCCGCGCGGGCACCGCAGCGTCGTACGTACCTTGGTGCAGGGGTTGCCGAGGCGGCTTCCCTCCTCCATCACGTCGGCCATGAGCTCCGTGATCTTGTGAACCACCGGGTCAAAGATCTGCCTCGCCACCACCTCACTGGGCAGCACCAGCGCCTGATCGGCACCCACCCAGCCGCGGCTGTCGCTGGGCCGGTTCAGCGCCTGGAAAGGATTATTGCACGTGCGGATCAGAGTAGGGAAGTCAAGGGCACGAAGGACAGCAGCTATAAATGACGTGCATAGTGTGTACCATGTATCCCAAGTTGAGATGTAACGCCATAAGTAGACTCAATAGCTACCTGTAGCACTCGATCGATCCGCGAGGCAGGACCACGGACAGCCCATTCTAAGTAAGCTCTGCTGTGAAGGCCATCATCGTTTGTTGTTTTCAGCCATCGGCCAGGCCTTGCTTCTCGCGTTTCCCCACGCGGCGTTCTTATCACCTGCAGCGCCTGGTGGCCGACGGCACCCACGAGGCCCGGCGGCAGGGGCAGTCGGACGTCGTTCCGCTGCACGCCGGCCACCTTGACCAGTCCAGCCAGCAGCCCGACGCTGAGGGTGGTGGCGGCGGCGGCGCCACCAGAGCCGGGGCTGTCAGAGCTCCGGGTGCACAGGAATGTCCGCTTCGACAGCTCCCACCTGGGCCGGTAGGTTTGAGCATGCGTGGGGTTCGTCGTTTCATACCGATAAATAGGTAAATAGAACGATAGGTATGTAGGTAGGCAGGTAGGTAGGTAGGTAGGTAGGTAGGTAGGTAGGTAGGTAGGTAGGTAGGTAGGTAGGTAGGTAGGTAGGTAGGTAGGTAGGTAGGTAGGTAGGTAGGTAGGTAGGTAGGTAGGTAGGTAGGTAGGTAGGTAGGTAGGTAGGTAGGTAGGCATGTAGGCAGGCAGGCAGGCAGGCAGGCAGGCAGGCAGGCAGGCAGGCAGGCAGGCAGGCAGGCAGGCAGGCAGGTAGGCAGGCAGGCAGGCAGGCAGGTAGGCAGGTAGGGGTAAGTAGGTTCGTAGGTAGGAAGGTAGGAAGGTAGGTACGTAGGTAGGTAGGTAGATGTGCATCAACGGCCCCACAGCCAACCACTAACTGCTGGCATGTCAAGTGATTCAGACCCTGCTGCGAAACCGTGAAGGTAGGGCGATCAGATGGGCATCATGATGTAGGTCGCACATATAAATCAATCGATATTTCGTTCCCTCGCGCGCGATACCCTGACCAACCACCAACGCGCACGCGTCGGGCAAGCTGCGCGTATGTACGGCAGCCATGTAATAATAAGGTCCGCACGCTGTCCGCCATCCGATCATAACCCGTCCACAATGCTGCTTCCACAAACTGATGATGAACTCACTTGTTCTTGAACCATACGACCTCCTCCGGGCGCGCCTCCTTCCAGTCGTCCCACGTCCGCGGCCCTAGCAGCGTACGGATGTACGACCAGGCGGCCGCGTCCACGTGGGAGCCGCCGGCCAGGGCGCCTGCCGGGCGAGGGGCGGGGCAGTGGCATGCATCGATCCATGAATCCGGTATACATATGCGTGATAGGAAGCAAGCAAGCATGTGAACGTTGCCTGCCTGGACATCTGACTTGCGGAGCATCTGCATCGGGGGAAGGCACGCGGGGAACCTGACGTGCGTGCGTGCATGGTTGACCACAGCTAGCGCTGTCAAGACCGCTGCAAGTGCCGAGACTTGGACCACCACGGACGCATGCCGACCACGCAGCAGGCACAGGTGGTGATGTTCGTGCGCTACAACCCGTCAACCTACCGCGCCCCACCGCCGCCTCCTCCAGCCTGGCCGCCGGCCCGTTCCCTCTCACGCGGTGCAGCGTCACATCCGCCGTACCGCCGCCGCAGTCCACCACCAGCAGCACGTCCCCGTCACGGAGGGTTGCGGAGGAGGCGCTCGCCGAGGTGTGGAGGAGGCCGCTGGTGTCGATGGCGCTGAGGTAGCCGGACCCAGGTAGCCCGGTGGTGCTGCTGCTGCCACCGCCGGCGGGTGCCTGCTGCCCCATCACCACCGCACACAGCGCCGCCGCCTCGGGCTCCAGTGTGAGGGTCAAGGAGCGGGAGTCCGCCTGAATCGTCATGCCTGTACGGAAGTACGGAGGTACGGCGGAATCCTAACTCAAGAAAAGTGTAGTTCGCTCTTGTCTGTGGCTCGGCAATGGTACATGACTACGAGTAACAGCAGCGCGCACACCAACCGCAAAATCCGCACGGTTACTTGTTCACGCGTGCAAGACCAAGCATGACTTGACTGCGTGCTGGGGCGGCTGGACCAGCTGGGCTAGTCGGAGGTGTGAGACCTGGCCGCTGTTGCGGTGTAGCCGTCCATCTGTCTATTGACAATCCCGCCCAGCCAGACCAACCCCGGGCCGCTGGACGGCCCCCATTCATACATCCTTGCCCTGCATCCGACACCTCTAGCATCATCATCGCTCCACCCACCCACCCACCCAACACCGCACCCACCCCCTCCCTCACCCGCCCTGTGCGCCGCCTCCCGCATGCGGGCCTTGGCTGCATCGCTCCAGATGGCGGGCACCGTCAGGCACCAGACCACCTCCTGGGAGGTGAGGCTGCTGGTGATGCCCGCGGTGCGGCGGAGCTGCTCGCGGACGTACCTGAGGGAGGGAGAAGGAGTGAGAGTGAGAGTGAGAGCGAGAGTAAGAGCGAGAGTGAGAGAGAGGGAAAGAGAGTGCGCGGGACGCACACGGTTAGGCGTGCAGGCGATAGAGGCGAGTTCGACGCACCTGCATCTTATTCATCAGCACGGATCATGAACACGGGACAGGACGCGCGGAGAGGCGGGATCGACGGATGTGCACCAGATGGACAGATCGACACAGCAGATCAATAACACATCCATACATACACCCCGTGATCGCAGCGCAGGCCCGTTTGAACGCAGGCCCTTCTGTTTGTAAACAAGGCCATGACCCCGGAGGTCGGCGTCTACGAACGACACATGGAACTCATCACCCACAAGCAAGTGTAATTACGAGTGTAGTGCCGTCACCGATGGCGTGATGGCAGGCGAGTAACATCCTGGAAAGGATCAACCTACGACCCCAACACCCGCAACAGATGCTCTGCTCAATCATAGCATGGACATGGGTCCACATGCACGCCACCCGCCCTCGGCCGTCGAGATTACCCCGTCGTCACCACTCACTTCCTCATCTCGCCCAGGTAGTCCGCCACCGCCTGCACCCGCGTCACCCCGGCGGGCAGCGGGCACACCGTGTCCACGCCCTCCCCCGCGCCGTCCTCCAGCAGCAGCTTGAAGTTCTCCAGGTACGTGTACGGACCTGTACGGCGCTCGTGTGACGTCATCTCGGACCAGCGCTTCCAGGCCGTCCAGCCCCAGGCCGCCTGCAATCAAGTGGTGTGGGCGGGCAGGGAGCGCAGAACAATGTGTGTCGAGCGTGAATGACGGATCGGTGGCGACCAACGAGCCGATCCATGTTCGCCGGTGCCCTAGTAAACTCCTCATGTGCATGTTGAGATTGGCATTAGCTTGTCAGGAAACGGAATGAACGGAGTGGCTAATGAAAGGATGCCTCCGCATATGTGCGTGTACCGCATATGTAATCAACGATCCCGGGCGCAGATAGATGGACACTGCATGAAAGGTGCCCAACCACGCAGTCTGGCGCGGTGCTGCCATGCACCCCAGACGCGACCCATGGGTCAGTAGATGGCGCGGCGTCACCCAAGCAACACACTCACCACCCTGGCTCCCTGGTAAAGCAGCGTGGTGCGCGTCTTGGCGTCGGGGGCGGGCTGGTCGGGCCATCGGTCGTGGGTGGTGATGCGGAGGGAGGCGCTGCCGCCCGACAGCCCCAGGGCGGCGTCGGAGCTGGTGGCCTTGCGGTAGGCGAACCCGGAGGCGAAGGTGCCGAAGTCCAGGCCCACAACCAGGCTGGGCGGCGGTGCGCTGCCCACCGCGGGGGGTGAGGCGGCCACCGCGAAGGAGGACATGGCGCTGCGTGCCCTCTGCTGGTAAGAACGCTCAGGCGCTCGGGCGTCTGGCAGCTAGCTGCCCACGCAGTTGCTTGCTCGCTAGCTGTGCGAATCCAATCTCAGCGACACGGTATATCTGAATGCTGACTGACTCGGTAAGATGGAGAGAGAAAGGCCTTTCGCCGGGTACCGCTTAGCCGGTGGCTTCCTCCCCGGAGAGATGCGGCGTGCGACAGTGCGTGATGAGTCTGCGAGAGCCGCGGGCGGGGCTGTCATGACCAGGAGATCTGCCGGCCATATATAACGTTACATGGCCGGCATACGTTATATAACTCAGCATGGAAGGGTTGCAGTACATACACGCACTACTGATGGGTGTTGGGGTTTCCATCCTCCCAAGGAGATGGGACATCGACGCCAACGTCGGAGACACGGACAGCCCGTGACTGGCCCGTGAGCGAATGCTCCTAGCTAGGAACATCAAGGTATTATACAAGTAACGAACCAGTGAGAGGTGATTCGGCAAGAGGTTGGCGTTGGCGTTATTCTGATCAGATTGCAACCCGCACCCGCACAACGACAAACGGTCGGGATGAGCTGCAGATGCAGTTGTCAACGACAGCAAACAAAGCAGTTATAGGCAGCTCTGTCGTAATCGTAATAATTGGAGGTGGCCCAAACACACATCGTCAACGCGCCTCCTCGCGAACTGACCCTGAC
>BDSI01000114.1:76175-266175 GCA_003117195.1 Eudorina sp. 2006-703-Eu-15
GGCCGCGTCCACGTGGGAGCCGCCGGCCAGGGCGCCTGCCGGGCGAGGGGCGGGGCAGTGGCATGCATCGATCCATGAATCCGGTATACATATGCGTGATAGGAAGCAAGCAAGCATGTGAACGTTGCCTGCCTGGACATCTGACTTGCGGAGCATCTGCATCGGGGGAAGGCACGCGGGGAACCTGACGTGCGTGCGTGCATGGTTGACCACAGCTAGCGCTGTCAAGACCGCTGCAAGTGCCGAGACTTGGACCACCACGGACGCATGCCGACCACGCAGCAGGCACAGGTGGTGATGTTCGTGCGCTACAACCCGTCAACCTACCGCGCCCCACCGCCGCCTCCTCCAGCCTGGCCGCCGGCCCGTTCCCTCTCACGCGGTGCAGCGTCACATCCGCCGTACCGCCGCCGCAGTCCACCACCAGCAGCACGTCCCCGTCACGGAGGGTTGCGGAGGAGGCGCTCGCCGAGGTGTGGAGGAGGCCGCTGGTGTCGATGGCGCTGAGGTAGCCGGACCCAGGTAGCCCGGTGGTGCTGCTGCTGCCACCGCCGGCGGGTGCCTGCTGCCCCATCACCACCGCACACAGCGCCGCCGCCTCGGGCTCCAGTGTGAGGGTCAAGGAGCGGGAGTCCGCCTGAATCGTCATGCCTGTACGGAAGTACGGAGGTACGGCGGAATCCTAACTCAAGAAAAGTGTAGTTCGCTCTTGTCTGTGGCTCGGCAATGGTACATGACTACGAGTAACAGCAGCGCGCACACCAACCGCAAAATCCGCACGGTTACTTGTTCACGCGTGCAAGACCAAGCATGACTTGACTGCGTGCTGGGGGCGGCTGGACCAGCTGGGCTAGTCGGAGGTGTGAGACCTGGCCGCTGTTGCGGTGTAGCCGTCCATCTGTCTATTGACAATCCCGCCCAGCCAGACCA
This sequence comes from Eudorina sp. 2006-703-Eu-15, assembly GCA_003117195.1. Classification (NCBI taxonomy): domain Eukaryota; kingdom Viridiplantae; phylum Chlorophyta; class Chlorophyceae; order Chlamydomonadales; family Volvocaceae; genus Eudorina; species Eudorina sp. 2006-703-Eu-15. Next base: position 77,106 of record BDSI01000114.1, read on the forward strand.
ACCCCGGGCCGCTGGACGGCCCCCATTCATACATCCTTGCCCTGCATCCGACACCTCTAGCATCATCATCGCTCCACCCACCCACCCACCCAACACCGCACCCACCCCCTCCCTCACCCGCCCTGTGCGCCGCCTCCCGCATGCGGGCCTTGGCTGCATCGCTCCAGATGGCGGGCACCGTCAGGCACCAGACCACCTCCTGGGAGGTGAGGCTGCTGGTGATGCCCGCGGTGCGGCGGAGCTGCTCGCGGACGTACCTGAGGGAGGGAGAAGGAGTGAGAGTGAGAGTGAGAGCGAGAGTAAGAGCGAGAGTGAGAGAGAGGGAAAGAGAGTGCGCGGGACGCACACGGTTAGGCGTGCAGGCGATAGAGGCGAGTTCGACGCACCTGCATCTTATTCATCAGCACGGATCATGAACACGGGACAGGACGCGCGGGAGAGGCGGGATCGACGGATGTGCACCAGATGGACAGATCGACACAGCAGATCAATAACACATCCATACATACACCCCGTGATCGCAGCGCAGGCCCGTTTGAACGCAGGCCCTTCTGTTTGTAAACAAGGCCATGACCCCGGAGGTCGGCGTCTACGAACGACACATGGAACTCATCACCCACAAGCAAGTGTAATTACGAGTGTAGTGCCGTCACCGATGGCGTGATGGCAGGCGAGTAACATCCTGGAAAGGATCAACCTACGACCCCAACACCCGCAACAGATGCTCTGCTCAATCATAGCATGGACATGGGTCCACATGCACGCCACCCGCCCTCGGCCGTCGAGATTACCCCGTCGTCACCACTCACTTCCTCATCTCGCCCAGGTAGTCCGCCACCGCCTGCACCCGCGTCACCCCGGCGGGCAGCGGGCACACCGTGTCCACGCCCTCCCCCGCGCCGTCCTCCAGCAGCAGCTTGAAGTTCTCCAGGTACGTGTACGGACCTGTACGGCGCTCGTGTGACGTCATCTCGGACCAGCGCTTCCAGGCCGTCCAGCCCCAGGCCGCCTGCAATCAAGTGGTGTGGGCGGGCAGGGAGCGCAGAACAATGTGTGTCGAGCGTGAATGACGGATCGGTGGCGACCAACGAGCCGATCCATGTTCGCCGGTGCCCTAGTAAACTCCTCATGTGCATGTTGAGATTGGCATTAGCTTGTCAGGAAACGGAATGAACGGAGTGGCTAATGAAAGGATGCCTCCGCATATGTGCGTGTACCGCATATGTAATCAACGATCCGGGCGCAGATAGATGGACACTGCATGAAAGGTGCCCAACCACGCAGTCTGGCGCGGTGCTGCCATGCACCCCAGACGCGACCCATGGGTCAGTAGATGGCGCGGCGTCACCCAAGCAACACACTCACCACCCTGGCTCCCTGGTAAAGCAGCGTGGTGCGCGTCTTGGCGTCGGGGGCGGGCTGGTCGGGCCATCGGTCGTGGGTGGTGATGCGGAGGGAGGCGCTGCCGCCCGACAGCCCCAGGGCGGCGTCGGAGCTGGTGGCCTTGCGGTAGGCGAACCCGGAGGCGAAGGTGCCGAAGTCCAGGCCCACAACCAGGCTGGGCGGCGGTGCGCTGCCCACCGCGGGGGGTGAGGCGGCCACCGCGAAGGAGGACATGGCGCTGCGTGCCCTCTGCTGGTAAGAACGCTCAGGCGCTCGGGCGTCTGGCAGCTAGCTGCCCACGCAGTTGCTTGCTCGCTAGCTGTGCGAATCCAATCTCAGCGACACGGTATATCTGAATGCTGACTGACTCGGTAAGATGGAGAGAGAAAGGCCTTTCGCCGGGTACCGCTTAGCCGGTGGCTTCCTCCCCGGAGAGATGCGGCGTGCGACAGTGCGTGATGAGTCTGCGAGAGCCGCGGGCGGGGCTGTCATGACCAGGAGATCTGCCGGCCATATATAACGTTACATGGCCGGCATACGTTATATAACTCAGCATGGAAGGGTTGCAGTACATACACGCACTACTGATGGGTGTTGGGGTTTCCATCCTCCCAAGGAGATGGGACATCGACGCCAACGTCGGAGACACGGACAGCCCGTGACTGGCCCGTGAGCGAATGCTCCTAGCTAGGAACATCAAGGTATTATACAAGTAACGAACCAGTGAGAGGTGATTCGGCAAGAGGTTGGCGTTGGCGTTATTCTGATCAGATTGCAACCCGCACCCGCACAACGACAAACGGTCGGGATGAGCTGCAGATGCAGTTGTCAACGACAGCAAACAAAGCAGTTATAGGCAGCTCTGTCGTAATCGTAATAATTGGAGGTGGCCCAAACACACATCGTCAACGCGCCTCCTCGCGAACTGACCCTGACAGGCCCAACCAAATTTATCAGGCAGCATCATCGCGACGCTGTGTATTCTCACCTACAATTACTTCCATATTACAACGATGTGCCTCACCCAGGATAGCCTTCAGATAGCTTTCAGACGGCAATGAGGAACGATGGCGGCACCACGGGCTGCATGTTCAGTTGGGGCGTGATCGGTGCGACTCACGGGGTCACCCGACCGCCGCGCAAGAGATCGACCAACCGCACTCTGCAGCGCAGCGCGCACGTCAAACCCGCATCTGCCGCCACAGATGGTCGTCACGGCCGGCGGCCGGCGGCCGAGGAAGATGAACAAGTGTCTGTTGACGGCTACGCGGGGAAGGTTGCAGATGAGGGCGCGAGGCGGCTGTGCTGTGGGCGGGGAAGCCAGGGCTGGGGGCAGAGAGCTGGGCACCCGCGGCATCAGCATAGCCGGAGGGTGACCAGGGCCGGGGTGAGGCATAACGACCTGCGGGGGGGGATCGAGGGGATGCATGGGGCCACACATTGCCGTACGGCAAGGCGGTGGGTCATCGTACCGCCAACCCACTACTGCAGTTGGGGATTGGGGCTGACACGTTGCCGGCGGCTGTGCGCTGCCTGGGGCTCCTACATCGTCCAGCAGCGCGCGAGTGAAAGTTATGAATGCGCCCGGAGGTGAATAAATGTGCGGGAGGCCAGGAGGTACGGTTCCCGCGCCACCACGGGCCACCAAAGCTGGGGCTCATCGTGGGAACGCTGGTGGTCGGGTTGAAGGTCCATACTTGACAGACGCTGAGGAAACGAAACAGTCGATTTCCAACAGTCTGCAGTTCCCTCACACCAATGCGTTGTCCAGCATCAGTGGCCCGTGCTGAGGGTCGTGTCCCAGGATCGTGCCCCATCGCACAGGATGGCTGAGATAGGGCTGGTTGGTCTGTTGGGCGGAGCATCTCACCGCGTTCCGAGTGCAGCATCTTGACGCCCAGATCCAACTCCGCATCACTGAATGACCCCACGGGTGGGCCGCATGAGGAGTCCCTGCTGTCAAGCCTAGCGTGGGGAAAGGGAAGACACGACACCGCGTTGGATGTCTGGCATCCCCGTCCCCCAGCTCTCATAGTGGTGACCGCAGTGGCACTTGGGGAATTTTCGATGTCAATTCAGGTCGTCAAACGCTTTGGTGGCTGAACTCGCGGCCGCTGTCGCGATGGTTCCCGCCGCGCTGCCGTGCGTGCCGCGCTGCAGCGTGCGATGGGAACCGCATACAACACCCTCGCCGCATCACCGCTATGCATTGAGTCCAAGCTGAAAGTGCGCCAAATGAATTTTGGATGGGTACAAAGTTATGATAAAGGTAAGGTCGTGTAAGAGCATGATCCCAGAACATGCCAAACTTTATTGCCTTCGTACCCTTGACACTAAACCAGAGATACATGCGTGAAGTCATGCTGCGTTCCAGGAACCTGTCGTACTTTTGGCGCCAAAGTAATGTCCGACAGCCAGGAGTCATAATTACATTGTGTAGAACTAACTCTTCAAGCTGCATATCTGCACCGAACAAAACTGTATTGCTAGAAGTTGGTACTCGCGATAAGAACGCAGCATAATTTTCTACGGCCAAACCGCCCGATTATCGTCTATCTGAGTGAACGGCTTAGACAATGAGCGATAGCGTTGCGGTGCTTGATTACGGAAGCCGGTGGCTGAAAGCGGGATGGGCCTACAACTTTCCCACAGACGAGGAGCCACGAATCATGACTCCCAATGCTGTGTATGTTGATTCAGAAGGCGCCGGGGATACGGGGCAACCTGGCGGCGCAGCGCAGCTTCACCATCCCATCCGCGCCGGCAAGATCACTAACTGGGACGAGTTTGAATCGCTCGCTTACTACATTCTGTACGAGCTCTTGGGATGGGAGCTCGGCAACGAGGGCAACATCATGTTGTGCGAGCCACTGTTGACCGGTCGCCCAGACCGCGAGACGATGGCGCAACTCATGTTCGAGGTCTTCAACGTGACGGGCCTGTTCTGCCAGGACCAGGCCGTCCTGTCGCTCTTCGCCTTCGGCCGCACGAACGGCCTAGTCGTCGACGTGGGTCACGACAAGGTCGACGTCGCCACAGTCACAGAGGGCCTGGTCAACCCCTCCACAGTCCGGCGACTCGAGTACGGCGGCGCCAACGTGACCCACTACCTGCAACAGCTCATGCGGGACCCGCAGCGGCACCACCAACAGCACCCCAACCAGCAGCCCGACGGCTCCGCTATGGCCGTCGATACCGCCGCCGATCCCGGCGGCAGCACCCCCCAGGAGCTGAGCGAGGAGACCGCCGAGGCCCTGAAGGAGCTCTGCGCCCGGGTGGCCGAGAGCGAGTCCGCGCTCACCGCCGCCCTCTCCGCGCCCTCCCCGGAGACCTTCCAGCTGCCCGACGGCCAGAGCTTCACCATCCGCTGCGGCGAGGGCCTCCGCCTCGGCGAGGCGCTCTTCAACCCGCTGTCCCTGCTCGGCGTCCGGGGGCCCAACATCGCCGAGGCGGCGGTGGACAGCGCCGCCTGCCTGCTGGACCCGCTTGTACGGAAGCTCATGTACGAGAACATCATCTTGGTCGGGGGCGGCAGCGTCATCCCGGGCATCTCCCCGCGCTTCATCTCGGAGGTCCGGGCGATGGTGCCCATGTCCGCCAACGCCATCCTGTGCCCCGCGCCCGAGTACATGCCCTCGCCCAGCGTCCCCCGCGACGCGGCCTGGGTGGGCGGCGCGGTGCTCGCCAAGGTGGCGCTCATCCAGAACCACTTCATCGTCAAGGCGGACTACGAGGAGGCGGGGCCCGCCGCGGTGCATCGCCGCTGCACCTAAGGCGGGGCTGGGTGCCGCTGGTGGAGAGTGCGCGGCTGCCAGGCGCCGCGGCGCGGCACGCCGCGGCGGCGGCGCCGCCGCCAAGTCTCGGCCGCAGCGGCCGCGCCACTACGCCGGGTTGTGATGGAGGCAAGGAATGGGAGGCTTTGTGCCTTGCGGTGGTGCGCGACTGACGTGTCGCCGCGGCAGCAAAGCGGATGGTTGGATAGCGGCGGCCGCTCGCAAGGCGGGTGGCTCGGTCTGGGTCTGGCAAGGAGTGGCCTTGGCGCGCGTTCAGGACGCACATCACCAACACCAGCGAAATGACACACACACACAATTGCGCGATGAGACTGAGGTTGAGCAGCGTGTTGAGTTGCGATGTTGATGACGACGTCTGCGAGTTGGGTTGCAGCAACCTTACGTCGCGGAGATGGGGCGCGGTTGGGCGCCCTTTTTTATTGGAGCCCTGCCGCCGAGATGCTGCGGTGTTCGGATTGATCTCGACTGCTGTTGTGATCTGGGCCGCGGCTCAGGGATGGACACGTTCGACAGCTCCCTGGCTCTCTCTCTCTCTCCCTGGCTCCCTCTCTCGTTGGCTCGCATCGTTCGAAAGGTGAGGAAGCTTTCTCCTACAGACCAGACCGGCTTGACTGACACATGGCTGGCTTGTGTCCAACAGAGGTCGCCAGCCCGTTTCCTGGAACGCCACGCGCTTGTGTGGTGCGCTGCCCACTGCCCCTGGAGATCCACTCATGGCGTCCATGACACGGATCTCAAAGCAGCTTCTCAAAACAGCTTCTCGTCATGCCATGTGCAGGGTTCCGGTGGAGGTGGACGCAGCCCGACTAGGAGAGGCCGTCGAGCCCGGTGTGGGACTGCCGCGGAGGCGCGACGCTCGCTTGGAGCTCTCACCAAGGTACGCTCTCATCGGGGTTAACGCAAGGAAGCCATGTTGCTCTGTTCGTTGATGATCCCTGCTGCGACGGTGTTGCGCACGCGGACATTCGTTATTACGCTTGTACCGCATGTAAAACTTGGCGACGCGGGCCTGGTGTTTCATCGGGTCACTTCATGGCATGCGCAACGGGAGCGTGGCTCGCAAGAACCGTACACGCTCCCCGCCTCCTGATTGACCTTCATTTAACGCGGGATCCCTCCCCCGGGTCTGGACTTTGCCCGGTCGCTGTCGCCGCAGGGTAGCTCAAGCTGGTGGTAGGCGCGAGCAAGTAGCCCTGTCGGGTGCTGCCGTGGAAGCCGGTTGGAAGCGGGTTGGAAAGCTACCTATCAACCGACCCCGCGGCGCCGGTTCGATGATGCCATGAGGATGGGGGACATCCTGATGTGCGTGTTCGTGGTTGTGTGGAGTAGGTCGGCCTGACATTGGAGCTGAGGGGCACCACCGGGGTCTGGGGACACTTTCAGAGCCGTGAGTGAGAGCCGTGAGTTGGGTGCCTTGGAATCCGCGTGTGGAATCCGCGTGCGGCAGGTCTGCGATGCCCGCACATGGTCGTTGCTGTGTTGCTGATTGTTCGAGTAAGAGCCAGGGTCAGGTTGCGCCGGGCTGATGAGGCGATGTCGGAGGCTTCGTGGAGGGACCCGGTGGCGGCTGTAGAGGACCCGGTGTGTAATTGAGTCATTTCGAAGCACCAACGAACGCTGCGGCTCTTGCACCGCGTTTTGTGCAGTGTCGGCGCTGGATGGAATGCGTAAATGTGGTTTTTGCGTCGTCGCGTGCAGGAGACCGACTCGGCGCCATGCCATGTTCGCACAATGGTTGCGTCGCTTTTTATTCCACAATTGGAGGTCCTCTTCATCCGTGTGCGCCATGAGTCCCTTATTCCGGGAACGATGCAACGACGCTGCACAGCAGCGTGCGCACACACATGGGTTTGTCATGAAACACATGGGATGGATGCACATGTTCCATTCGGGCGCAGCTACGCGCCCGTGCATGACAACCACTCATACCTTCCTAAACATCCACGACCACACGGGATGCATTTGGATAGCCCTGCGGCGAGGTAAACACCACCACCGGCCGAAAGTAACCACCGCCATCAACCCGTCAGGGGTTGGGGTTGGAGCTGGCGCAAATTAGGGGAATCGGTAGGACGCCTAAGTTCAACTGGTTCGACACGGGCAATACTGCCGCCCAACCTGTTGTTAAGTTACGGTAACCTTTGAACGGCTCGAATGACGTACAGTACCGAGGCACGAAACTCTCAAATGCAAACCGACGCGCGGTCCCCATACGTACACTCACAACAAGCCGCACGGCATGTACGGTAAACTCAATGTCATGGGTTGGGCAGCATGCACCCACAACCTCCGTCGAGAACGCCCAGAAACGCTGCCGTGTCCCTCTGCCACATGTACGGCCACGCATGCCCGCATGGCGGGCCATACGCGATGGCCGTCGTCCTCCCTGTCGTGTACTGCCCCCACGCACTCGGCGACGCACGGCCCAGGGCTTCACTCCCACACACTCCCAGTATTGTAAAACTCCCTGCTGCGGCTCGCTGACTGCTACTGCCCACCGCCATCATCTCACGCGTGCTGTTGCTGCTGCTGCTACTGCTCCGATTGCTCCTGGTACTGCGGGTGCCGTCCGTGCAGCAGCTGTAGGTCGCCATGACGCTCTTGCTGCTGCCGCTGGCCATGGTGCTGGCCATGGTGCTGGTCATGCTGCTGCTGCTGCTGCTGCTGCGGTCTCTCATGATCGTCGGGAGGCAGCCCCATGACATGGTGCAGAGCCCGATCGATCAGCTCCGTCAGATGGGGGCCCTCGCCGCCGCTGCTGCCCAGGACGCTGCCGATCTGGCGACCCGGGGAAGCAACTCCGGTTCCCACACCGCCGCCGGGGGCCTGTTGGACGGTGTGCGGCGCCTTCGGAGCATCGCCGTCGTCATCGCCGGCGCGACTCGGGCGCGTCGCAGGCGAGGAGCCGACATCCGGCTCCATCTCGTCACCAGGACCTGCGGCCCACCCGCTAAGAGGACAGGGAATTTCGGTTGCGGAAGGGCCTAGTGGTCTTTCCTGAGGAACTGCGATTCGCGAGGGAAGGGCTACAACGCAGGTTGCCGTCAGCCACAAGCACATTTCAGGGAAAAAGAAATCCGGACTCGTCTTAAAATTCTTTTGCGGCCATGTGCACCGCCAACTCCTCGCCGCGAGCCCGCACGACGACGCACAGGGACGCATCTTCGCCGGTGAGCGGAATCATGGAGTATGCGTTGCAGCCGCTTACCGCGCTTACCGTGTCGCGGGCTGCGAAACGTTGCACACAAAGGCCTCCGCAGAAGACCTTTGACAAGACCAGTGCAGCTTGCGTCCGGATGACAAGAATTTGCAGGAAAATTTCGCACAATTGCTGACTTTGTGGTCGGTGCTGTAGACTTCGACAACAGACTTTAGCTGAACCAAGTGGGTATGCCGTACATGAAACTGTGATCCATCAAGCTTCGAACGAGAGAAACGATAATGGGCGGCTGGGTGTCACAGCCGATGTCCAGCCGCCGACGCGGCTGCTGAGCGCGGCGAACGGTGAAAACAACTCTTGACAGGTCACAGTTGCAGCAACTGACAAAAGCAGATCGGCATCGGGAGCATACTCTTCTATCAAAGCAAACATATTATATTTTTGCTCTCTGTGTAGGGTCGTCCGACTGCTGTCGGCAAGATGCTTGGGGGCGCTCCTGCCGTGCAACTATGACCCACGGGTCGCTCGCCCTGGCTGGCAGCAATTGTGGATCATTCGGGAGATTTTGACAAGTTCGAGGTTTGAGACGCACGTTACTCACGGAAGCCGCCGCCACCTTGCAGCTATTCGCTGATTTATTTGATTATACTGTCTGAAACCTCCAAAATGGATCCTGAGAAGACCGCAGCCGCAGCGGAAGCTCGAGCGGTCGCGCAGCAGCAGGGCTCTGACGTGCGCGCCCAGGGTCCCACCGAGATGGAGTCCGCTGCGCCCCTCAAACCGACAGGAACCGGCGGCGGCGCGCAGACGGACCCGCGGCGCGCGATGATTGGTGGCGGCGCGGACGTCACTGACGCGACGCAGCTGCGTCGGGACTTCACCTAAACTACTAGCGCACTTCAGAAGCGGATGCGCGGGTGCTGTGCTCCCAATGATGTAACCTACAACCACAGCCGGCTGGGCAGCAGCGTGGAGGACTCCCGCAGCAGAGTCGTGCTGTTCGCGTGGCCCGGCTCGGGGTTGCGTCACCCTTTACACTACGGCGTAACACAGCGGCATGCGAGGAGCCTGAACTCGAAGGCCAGGGATGCCCGAGTCCCATGCGCGGCAAGAGTTGTCGAGTTGTCAAGAGCGGTGTTTGCAGTCAGCTTACCGTAACGGGCGCATTGATTCAATGTTGAGGCGATGCCTGCTTCCTCCGGCATCGGCGAGGGTATGGATGGCGAGGGTGTGGCGCTTCGTGCACTTATGGAGTGGCAAGCCGTAGCGGAGGCAACGCAACTGGTAGGCACAGAACGCTTCCGCCGCTGCGGACGGACCACGCATCGTCGGGTGACCGGCTCGCAGCCGCGCGCGACCACGACTGTAACACCCTGCTGCGGTCACCTACTCACCTCCGCGAGCCGCACACCGCCGACCGTGGCCCTCGCAGCCGCACTCGGGCTCGCATCCGCTACCAAGAGCCACCGCCTTCCGAGACTACAGTCTCCAGAGGCTTCTCATCCTGATCCGCAGCGATGCGCTCCCTTAACCAAACCACCCGCTCAACTCCCGCACGCATACACACACACGTATATGCGTCCTAACCCTCCACTTAAACCCCGATAGCTACCCCAGGGAGCCGGCCACCCGTAGCAGAGCGCCTCAGCCCGCAACAGAGGCCACCGGTACAACAGCAGGCGGGAGGCGAGCCTCCCTAGTCGGCGGCGTCGACGCGTCCCGCCGGCGCAGCGGAGCCCCGGATGATGACCCGGTACGATAGAGTACGGCGCCAGGCGGAACTAACAGAGGCAGCAGCGCGGTGAAAATGCACATGCAGGGCATGCAGCTATCGCACGAGGAGTGCCGTATTGTGCAGTACGCGTAGGCCAATAGAGGTACGAAATTCCGTGGCTCAAAGAAAACACGGTCGGACGGTGCACGGTGCACATCCGGCCCTTCCGATCCGTCAGAGGTTGGGCGCTTCAAAGCTGCGGTCGCGGTACTGTTACGCAGGCAGCAGCGGCGGGGAAACGCTGCCCGGTCAGGGATAATCAACCGGTAACGATGCCCTTGGGCCCGCGTACCGACGAGGGCCTGAAAACGCACCGGGTCAAAAGAATCACAGCTGCATAGAAGCCACAGCCTAGTCATCGTGGGCAGTTGTGGGTGCCATCACCCGAGCCTCCTTCCTTGAGGACCAGCGACCCTACGGCGACCCATGGGAGACGTGCGACCCGTGGGTCGGAGCGAGACTCAATTATCTTGAGCGGCGCACGTACCCTGATCCCGTCAAGAAGTCGAGGGCGTCACCACAACGCGACAATTCGTCGGTTGTCATGACCGGCGTTGTCTGCACATGAGAATGATCCCGTGCGGAAGTGAACCCCACGTGTGCATGCAGTTGCGGCAGCAGTTGCCGTCTGAACCGACGCGGCCATCTGCCACCGCCCCATCCGCACCGTCGGACAATCCCGACGCATCCGCCCTCATGCATGCCCACACCGCCCGCAGCCACTCACCGTGACAGAGGTCCCCGACAGCTGACACCGTCCGTCCTAAGAAGCAAAGGAGAACACACAGCCACAGCCACACGCCCAGGCGCACATCCCTGGCTAACCCTCCCACCTCATCCTGCTCCTTTTCCTTCTCTCGTTCCACCTCATCCTGGGGATACCGACGGTCCCCTTCCAGTTGACAAGCCTGCGCTCTCTCGGGGCGCGGAATGCCGTCCTCGGTCCCAGCGGCCCAGGTACCAGGGCCCCGGCGGCAACAGCAGCACCTGCGAGCACACCTACCCCTCCCCAGCCCTCTGCCTTCGAACACCCCTGCTGCAGCCGAATGGAAACGCAAGGGGAAGAGGGGAAGAGAAAGACCGCTTCGCCGTCTGGCGACAGAGACCTGCCGCTGCCCCCCTGGTGGTGCACCGATCCTCAGCCCTCATTACGCAGCTCATCAACACAGGTCATGAGGTCAAGCAACCGGTCAAACCACCGATGCCGCGGATCCATTCGCACTACCCACCAAACCCGTCCAGTCGTGCTATGGCAGTGCGCTTTGCTCTATCTGCGCTAGATCCTCTTTGGGAGGCCGCCCCCGCATCCAACCTGCCGGTGATGCGCACCATGGCGTTGCTAATCTGTGGCGGTCTGCCTGTGGTGGTCTGTCTGTGGTGATCTGTCTGTGCAGAAGCCTCTCAGCGGCGGCGGCCCAGCCTGACGCAGCCACAGCCCGACGGACCCTCCGAACACGCCGGCACTCAAAAAGAACTCATCGACGGACAATTCGTCTGCAAACAGCAGTAGCTTCAGGTAGCTTCGGGTTCGGTTCTCCAGCACACAAAGAGAGACACGCACACACAAAGCCCTCGAGACACAAAGAAATACACGCATTTAGGAAGAGGGAGTATTCCGAACGGCCTCCGCCGCTGACGTCATCAGAGCAGCGACTCGACGCCCAGGATCCGGATCTTGAGCCCCGCGACGTACTGCGAGGGGAAAAAGTAGATCCAGTACTTGGACGTGCCCCCCGCCCCCAGGTGGAGCGCCATGATGGAGTAGCCCTCGTTGCCCTCGATGGGCCATGACTCGATCTTGCCGATGGATCCGTACGGCACTGCAGTACAGAGATGAAATTTGCGTGAAGTCATTATACGGCACTGCAGCGCGCGGACATACTACCGTCAGTTGCGCACCGTAGTTGGCATGGACGGCACCGGGCAGGCCACACAGTGACACTGGACATGCAAGCACAAATGCAAGGCTGGCGATTCGACTGATTCCGTCAACGAAATTGCACTTGTCGCTGCAAATTACTAGGAAACGCATGGTTGATCCCTTCGGGGTCCGCTGTAACGTTCATTCATTAATTCATTCATTCATGGTTGTAACCACTGACGAGACGAAACCTTTCGTCCTTTACATTTCTAGAGACGGGTTATTTCGTCCTTTGCGCCAGCAAACTAACGCGCGCACCACGAGACGACACGGGACATGCACGCTCGGCGTATTCAACGTCGCGCGGGTTAGGGCTGCCTGATTTTCTGGAGGGTGTTCCGTCCCGTGGGCCTGCCAAAGCCCGTGCAGCACGCCGCGCCCATCCTATTCCTGGCCTCGCATCGCGGCACCCCTTTGCGTCGGTGCAGATCACCTCAGTGCCCCGCGCTACGGCACCCCGCGCTACGGCACCCACCTTTCTGCGTGCTGACCTCTGACCCGAGCCACAGCTGCTGCAGCTCCTCCTTAAACGTCATCCGGATCTGTGAGGGGCAGTGAGACGCAGGCGGGTGAACGTGGCCCACGGCCGGGGTAGGTTGGCCGCTCCTTCACCTTACAGCTTGACAGAATTTTGCACGACCCGGCTCTCAGCAGGGCGCCGCGTGGCTCGCAACGGGGGAGACGTGACCCGGGTGGGGCTTCGCACTGGGGCCGCCTCAAGGCGGTTTACACCGCAACACCCGTTCGCAACGATTACAACTCTAGGTAAGGACAGGCGCCGCCGTGCGCAGGCTGACGGGATCGCGGCCGCCGGTTCGACGTTTGAGGGCAGCGGCAGCAGCCCAAGGGATGAACCATACCGTACACCCGCAAGCGCGCACCGACCCAGACGACCCTCAAAGATGCAGCCCAGCCGTTCACTCCCATCCCCATGTGTTTGCTCAGTATGTGCTGACTGGTCGAGCTACTCGTCCTTACTTGACTCGCGGAGGCGGCCGGGCCCCTTCCCGGAGGCAGCTGTTGAGGGGCTTCCCAGGCTGCGGGGCCGGGTGAGACCGGCGGCAGGGGCTGGTCCCGTCCACACCCACCCAGCGAATCAGAACATGCGAATCAGAACATGAGGACAAGGACTCGTGCCCCGACCCACGTGCCTGGACGTACCCCGGCCCCGGGTGTACCGGGTATGCGCTTCCCTTACCCTCCGACACGGTCGCACCTCGCCGCGCCCTCCCAGCGCTGCCTGGGATCCCTTAGTCCCCGGGCCGCCCCACACCCCGGATAGGAGCCGGCCTCCTCAACCAGCGCTGCCTGGGATCCCTTCGCCGCCAGCCCCGGCGATCGCACCTTGCTGCCCTGGCTGTTGAGCAGCCCGGGTATGGCGGTCACCTTGTCGTCCAGGGGTACCTGCCGGCCCGCGATGCCGGGCAGGGCCCCGTCGGGGACACCCTTGGCGAGGACCTGCGGGGGGTGACCGAGTCACGCGGGTCAGGGGCCAGAGGCGGGTCAGGGGCCAGAGGGTTTAAGGAAAATGTAGACAGAGTGCAGGAACCAGAGGGGTATAGGAAATTGGTAGACAATTTGAAGATGCGCTGCCAGAAGGGAGAAAGGGAAGGCGGCAATTGTGAGTTGTACCGGTCAGGGGAAAAGCAGGCATGGGCGCGCGTGGAGGGGAGGCGGGGACGTGAAGCGGCAGACTTTATGGCGACAGGACGTGACGGCGATCGCACTGCCGCCAAGGAACACTGACGCGATGGCAGGAGGTATGCGAGGGTTTACATGCGGAGCAGAGACGACTAGGGGTCGTCAAGCGCATGGAGCGGAACGCACCTTCGCGTGCTGTGTCTGCTTGTGAATGGGTTCCTCAGTCTTGGGCGCGTCCCAGTCAGCCGTGCCGCCTGCCGCCGCGCCCGCTTTGGCCGCATCCACCGCGCTGGGGTTACTCCCGATGAGGAGCAACTTGCTACCATCCTTGACTCCCGCCTGAGGTGAAAGAAGCCAGAATGTTGCAGACCTGACGTCACGATGGAAATGCCCTCCGGCGTTGGACATAACAAATTCAAAGCGCGTCGTGTTCTCCAAAATTTGAAATCTTACGTCAGGCAGCAAACCATAGGGCTACAATTAGTTGGGCAAAGTGATGGCAGATGAGCAGTCGAGCCGGCTGGGACCTGTTATAGCCCACCTGGCGAAGAGTTGCTCCATCGTCCTTCAGAGCAGATCCCTTGCACATGAGCTTCTGAAGCTTTGCAGGGATGCCCAGCTGTTTTTCTATTTCGCCCTTCAGGTCCCCAACAGTGCTATCATAAGGCCGCTTTACATCCGAGCTATTCTTTCCAAACTGAACCTTAAACGCAACCACATCAGCTGGTGGCTCAGACCCTGTGGTAGACGGCTCCTCGGAAACTTTGTCAGGCGCTGGTTCCACAACAGAAGAAGAAGGCTCAGCTTCGTCAGGCATTGTGTGAATCAATAAGAACGCGAAAATAAGCCCGTTGATGTGTCCGCGAAGCGCCGCTGTTATTTGGGGAAACGACAAGGTATGAAAGAAGTTGAGATATAGAAATATAAAGCAGATACAGATATCTTGATTCCTTGCAGAAGTCCTCGACGAGTATTACGGTATCTAACGTCCGAGGCGATCGGTGACATTATCGAACTACTTGCCGGCCGTTCCCGTGCCCGTACAACTGCTCCCGTCAAACGGCTGGACTCTTATTTTCAAGGGCATTACAATTCCAACATGACAATCCTGTACAAAGTTCCCAAATTACAGTCCCATCTTTCTATGAACAAAGATCTGACGCACACTGCTGTTCAGAAACCGCCCTTCCCGCCTTATATTCAAAAGAGGTACAGCGCTAATCGACCCCAAATCCACATGAGGCCCAGACCAAGCTATGAACCCGCAAACCAGCCGCCAGCATAAACCAACAGGGGCTCTGGAGCGACGGGGCGCCGTACAGCCATATGCTTCAGCACCCTTGCGGCGCGCTCCCAGCCAATCATGCACCGCACATCTGACCACCCCAAAACAGGCCCTTGCACTGTTGCACAGAAGCCACCTCCCCTCCGAAACCACTCACGAGGATATGAACACAGGCGGAGCACGGTGCTCTGCCACTCCTTCGAGTGCTACCAACCGCTTCCTCGCTCAATATGACGAGCCGTAGGATGTCCGAATCGTGAAATCCCCCCTCAGTGGCCTGCTGCACTGGACAAAAGGTCGCAGCGCGGTTGGTCCCCAGCGGTCATCGGTGCGTGGCAGCTCAAGCGGACAGGATAGATAGATGAGGGTCCTTGTCACGTGACGTAGCTCGAATCTCCCACAGACGTGTTCCGGTTGGCGTGACCCGGCCGGGTGACCGCCGGCGGGCTTTCTCCACCCACGCCGCCGACCTCCGTGCCCACGCCGCTCTCACCGCCCCGCAAGTCGCCGCCCCGCCCGCCGATCTCACTGGTGGTGCCCTCAAACGGGCCGACGCAGGCGGCGGCGGTGTTTGCGAGGCGGCCGCCGTACTGCGGCCCGCCGGCGGAGCTGAAGGTCCGTTCGCCGTCGCTGCCGCGGCTATCGATGGGCAGCCCGGGCCCCTCGCCGGCAGTGGTGGTGCCGGCGGCGCCGATCCCGGCCGCGCTGGCCAGGCCCAGGCCGTCGCCTTGCACGGAGCCGCCCGTGTACCCGCCCGACATGGTGCTCCGGTTCGTGCCCTGGTATACACCGTTGATCCCTTTCGTTTTGGGTCCGCTGTAACTAACGTCCATTCATTCATTCATTCATGGTGCTTCGGTTCGTGCTCGGACCCACCTTGCGGAAGATGTGGGAACAGAGTGGCTCAACTAGTAGGGTTCTTTGTTTGCTTGATGCTAGGCACCAGGACTTCTGTGCCTCTTGTAGATATATACTTGCTTGGAGCTTGAAGAGTTCGTCCCGGATGGAAAGAAACGGGAATTTTTCGGCACGGACGGAACCAGCTGGCGGCTCTGCTGGGGAGCGATCAGCTGGGTCCTGCTGGTTAATAAGAAGACGCGATGACGGACGGGACTAGCAGCTTTAGTCCTCTTCGGTGTCACGCTGTAGCAAGGAAGGGCGCAGTCTTGATTATACAGGTTGGCACGCAAATGACGCTACGTCATGGCCTTCAGTGACTGACGTACGGTACCTTCCCTCACTTGTCGGATGACGAACCGCATCCCATAATTCCCCGCAACCATTTTTCCCCCAATGCTTCTTACTTCTTACTGACATTTACTACAAAATTGTTACTCCTTATCATCGCATGGATTCTGCGCAACAGCCCGCCGGCCGACTGCTGGAGGACTACCACACGGACCGGCGCGGCGCCGGCGCCGGGGCCGGCGGCGGTGCGGCCCCGGCCACCACCTCCGGCGGCGAGCTGATGCCGCGCGCGGGTCAGCGGGCCGCCGAGGCGGGCGGTGGCGGCATCGCCGCCACCGGCGGCGCGGGTTACACCACGTACGGCGGAGTGGACACGGTCCAGGGTGGTAGCACGCCGCAGGACGAGGGCGGGGGCCGCGACGCCGGGAGCGGCGACCAGTCCCTGTGAAGGTTAGCTCGTTAGTCAGTTGTGGGTGCCGCCGGCGTGGCCGCCGGACGCGAGGCGGGTGCGCTGCTGCCCGCTGCCAGCCTGCTTGAGCCGCCGGAGCCCGCTGCCAGCGGGACGAGTGCCCGGCGCAGGTACGGCGGACGTGGAGCCCGTTCGGATCTCCGCGCCCGACGAGAGCGACCCGTGGGTCATCGCGCGACATACATTGGCAACATACATCTGCTCGAGAGCCACGCCCGTAACGACCCGTGATCTGATGTTTATCCATATATATTATATGTCATATTTGTATTTATATTTGTATTTGATTACATATGGAATCCCCGCACAAAAACAAGACACCGCAACACCTACCCAAACGAACGAACGAACGAACAATCGCCTGAACCGCAGTCCATACGAACGCCACCTGCTGAATTTTCAGCCTTCATGTTCACCCCGGCTCGACCCCTGCCTGCTAGGACTCCAAATGGCGTTCGCCACGATGCTTCTACCTCGCGCGTCCCTGCCCTGCTGACCGCGCCTCCACCCTCACCTCTTCCTGTTGTCAGCCTTCCTTGTCAGGTTGCCGCCGCCAGGCCTCGGTCGGCAAGGCGGCAGTTTGGTCCTCCTCAAGCCGCGAGGAAGTCGAGCGGCGGCGGCGGCGGCGGCGGCGGCGGCGGCGCGGCGCACCACGGTGGCGGGAGCGGCGGCGCAGCGCACCACGGTGGCGGCGGCGGCGGCAGTGGTGGTGCCGCCCACACCATGACCAAGTCGGACGCCTCCCGCATCCAGTCCTCCCAGGCCCGTGCCGGTCATGACGTGGGCAAGGGCAGCTTCGCGGCTCGCGCGCAGTCGGCGGTGGACCGCCGCGAGGCGGCGCAGCATCGCGGCGGCGCCGGCCTTGGCGGTGGCGGCGCCGACACCGGCTGCGTCAAGGTGTGCGCGGATGCGCCCGTCACCAAGGAGGCGGCGTCGGCGGTGCAGTCCGCCGAGGCCCGCGCGGGCCACTTCGTGGGCCAGGGCAGCGTGGCTGCCGCTCTGCAGTCCATCGCCGACCGCTGCGAGGCGGAGAAGGAACGCGGCGGCGGCGGCGGTGGCGGCGGCGGCGGCGGCGGCGGCGGCCAGCAGTAGACAGCGGCTCCCGGTCGGTAAAGAGGTAGGTGTGCGTGCGTTAGTAGTTGGTTGCGGGATCAGCAGCAGGGCGAGCGTTGTTATGGGTTGGGTGATGATGTTGAGTTGATGATCTGGAAACCGCCGTGTAGTGTGACAAGGGGACGGGCATACGTAGCCAGGTTCGGTCCTCCATCACGAATGGAGCTGTCTGGAGGCAGCAGGCAGCAGCAGCGCGACAGCGACCTCGCTGTAGTTAGTTAAAACTCCTAAGCGTTGGCGGATGCGGTGGACGGACGGACGCCCGGTGCGTGCTCGCACGCAAGCGGACGCCGGCGGTTTGTCCGTCCGTTACTGTACGACAAGGCAGGGCAGGGCAGGGCAAGGCAAGGCAAGGCAAGCTCGCTCACGCGACCGTCCCGACTCTTATCTGACGCCCGCCCGCCCGCCCATCCACATAAACAGGCCAGCTGCCGGATTAGCTGGGTAAGCTGGATGTATGGCGATAAGGATTCGTCCATCCGTTCGGGCGGCGACCCTTGATAATAATCGACGACGACGCCGTTTGGCTGTCCATTATATGTTGTTAAGGTTGCTTGCCCAGCAGGCGGCGAAGGGTCGATGTGGCAGCGCATTCGATGTACGAACGTATGTGGGCCTCCAGGGCTCCGTCTACAGCCTTCGGCGCACTTGAGCGGGATGAATCCCGCCTTGGCTGCTGGTCCCGTATCTGCCAATCGTTGGACGGATGGCCAGATGGGATAGTTGATCGGGATAGTTCGTTCGTTGCTCGGATGGATGATCTTTTGTGGCAGCGGCGGGCCTGCCATCAAATTATTAGGCCTGGTAGGGTGGTAGCGTAGCTTGCTGGGACCCTCATCGATCGATGATGCAAACGTGTTTGATAAGGAATTCGTCGCTTGTGTCGTCTCCATCCAATCAGCAATCACTTCGTTGCTATGTTGCATGTACCAGGCATGGATAGGATGTATGGGATGTGCGCAAGCAAGCATGTTCATTTTAGATGCCTGCTGGATGGTACAAATAGATGGTGCATGCTGACCAGCTGACTCGCACGCCGGTTGGCGTGCATTGGTTGAGTGAAGCAGTAAACAGTACGGCCGTACGGCAATGCCATGTATCTGTGACGGACATGAGAGAATACTAATAATGCTGTTATTACATGTATGTATGTTCGTCCTACCTTGGATGGCGCGAGGATATAGATCCGTCCGTGTGACCTAGGTATAACCCAGCGACGGCCGCGGCACCGCAGTAGTTAGTAGCAAGCAAATAACAAACGACACTTCCAACCAAGCGTACGTAGCTAGATAGCTTGCCGCCCAGCTCTACTTCGTTCGTCATCGATCGAAACATTATTGCTGCCAGCAGGCGGCAGCGGCAGTAGCAGCAGCAGTAACAGCAGTAGCAACAGCAGCAGCAGTAGCACGAGGCAGCCTACAGCACCCATGAAACAAGGAAGAAGCAAGGGTCTTCCAAGCATTTATAAACAATCACTTTTTCACCGGTAATTGGCTACCCACGCACGCATGCAATTCCCAGGCGTGGCTGCAGCCTGACATTTAGCACCCCCGTTTCCGTACATGTGCCGTACTACCGATAGGTAGGTTGGTAAGTACGTCTGTGGGTAAGCGCATGAAAAACGTCTTGGAGGCGCGAAAATAACAATGTATTACGTAACCACTCAACCACGCCTTCTTTCCATCTAAATTCGCCTTGCGCACGCGTACGACGCGTGCTGCGTACCCATATCCATCCATCCGTATTCGTCCTGAGGGGATGGCAGGTCAGGTCAGGTCAGGTCATGAGACCCGCCCTACCTAGCTACCCCGCCGCCCGAACAATAGTACTTGCAAAATGCACGAAGGGTGTGCGGGGCGGGGTTCCCAGAGAGGATGGGGCAAGTGATGAAACACTTCATTCTGGACACGGAACAGCAGCAGCATTATTCACAATTAGTAATACCTAACCCTTCTTACTGTACTTTTTGAGTGAGCTTTCGAGCGAGCGAGGCGGCGGAAAGCAAACACCACGCACCCATCCATCATCAAAAGTCGAGTGATCGATACGTGGAGATAGAGGTAGATAAATAGGTACAACATACATACGGTACGTCAATACGTTAGTAACGGTGCGCGCACGCACGCGGCAGGTAGGGTACAATCGTACATACGGACGTACACGTACCCGCCAGGATGCCGATCAGCATGGACGACTCCCCCTGCCAGTTCAAGCGGCTCCGCAGCGTGATGGCGTCCACGGCCTTGAACTGCAGCCCGGCCAGCTGCTGCTGAGCGCTCGACGTGAGGGTGGCGTTCGGGGCCGCCAGCACCGCTGACGTCAGGTTGATCGGCTTGGCGGGCACGCCCGCTACGTACGTACACGGCGCGCGGTGGTGCGGTGGGTGGGGGACGGCGGAGAGGTAGGTCAGGATGAAGGTGCAAGGGACTGGATGGAGCGCATGTACGTACCACGTGCGTATGTATACATGTACTCGCGTAGGCTAGTGGTTGAACGTCGATTTCACACCAGCCAGCTAGCTAGTTCATCAGTCAGGTCTCAACGTAGCTGCATACATGCACGCACGCAAATGCCTGCCTGCCTGCCTCACTGGGGCGCGACAGACAGACACACACGCAGGTACGTACTGCGTACACGTGCGTGTCCGTACGTCCGTACCTGACGCCACCAGCCCGAACTTGTCCAGCTTGCCGCTGCCCAGCGCCGGCTCCATGACGGCCGAGGGCTGCCAGAGCTTGCTGTAGTAGGCGGTCATCCACAGGAAGGAGGACAGCGCCAGGTGCAGCAGGCACAGGAGCAGCGCCAGCAGACCCAGCTGCTTCCTGCACGCACGCATCAGGCAGGCAGGCAGGCAGGCAGGCAGGCAGGCAGGGGCAGGCAGGGGGGCAGGCAGGCAGGCAGGCAGGCAGGCAGGCAGGCAGGGGCAGGCAGGCAGGCAGGCAGGCAGGCAGGCAGGCAGGGGGGGGGGGGGGGGGGGGGGGGGGGGGGGGGGCAGGCAGGCAGGCAGGCAGGCAGGCAGGCAGGCAGGCAGGCAGGCAGGCAGGCAGGCAGGCAGGCAGGCAGCAGGCAGGCAGGCAGGCAGGCAGGCAGGCAGGCAGGCAGGGGCAGGCAGGCAGGCAGGCAGGCAGGCAGGCAGGCAGGCAGGCAGGCAGGCAGGCAGGCAGGCAGGCAGGCAGGCAGGCAGGCAGGCAGGCAGGCAGGCAGGCAGGCAGGCAGGCAGGCAGGCAGGCAGGGGCAGGCAGGGGCAGGCAGGCAGGCAGGCAGGCAGGCAGGGCAGGCAGGCAGGCAGGCAGGCAGGCAGGCAGGCAGGCAGGCAGGCAGGCAGGGGCAGGCAGGCAGGCAGGCAGGCAGGCAGGCAGGCAGGCAGGCAGGCAGGCAGGCAGGCAGGCAGGCAGGCAGGCAGGCAGGCAGGCAGGCAGGCAGGCAGGCAGGCAGGCAGGCAGGCAGGCAGGCAGGCAGGCAGGCAGGCAGGCAGGCAGGCGGCAGGCAGGCAGGCAGGCAGGCAGGCAGGCAGGCAGGCAGGCAGGCAGGCAGGCAGGCAGGCAGGCAGGCAGGCAGGCAGGCAGGCAGCAGGCAGGCAGGCAGGCAGCAGGCAGGCAGGCAGGCGCAGGCAGGCAGGCAGGCAGGCAGGCAGGGCAGGCAGGCGGCAGGCAGGCAGGCAGCGCAGGCCAGGCAGGCAGGCAGGCAGGCAGGCAGGCAGGCAGGCAGGCAGGCAGGCAGGCAGGCAGGCAGGCAGGCAGGCAGGCAGGCAGGCAGGCAGGCAGGCAGGCAGGCAGGCAGGCAGGCAGGCAGGCAGGCAGGCAGGCAGGCAGGCAGGCAGGCAGGCAGGCAGGCAGGCAGGCAGGCAGGCAGGCAGGCAGGCAGGCAGGCAGGCAGGCAGGCAGGCAGGCAGGCAGGCAGGCAGGCAGGCAGGCAGGCAGGCAGGCAGGCAGGCAGGCAGGCAGGCAGGCAGGCAGGCAGGCAGGCAGGCAGGCACGCATTCACGAATAATGGACGGGAGGAACCCATCAGGCAGGGAGAGGCCGATAGCGTACGTAGTAGGTCAGCACAGGGAGATGGCAAATCTACGAAAGCTCGTACGGCAAATGTGCGAAAGCTCGTTCGATGACAGATTTAACACGGCGCGGCCAAAGCAAGGCTTCTCGAGATGGTGTATGTGCAGGGTCAATTGTTGGGACATAAACTGCAACCCAGCGTGACATTCTCCCGCCCCCTCCTGTGCGCGTTGTAAAGTTTGTAGATTGGAGGGCGTGAGCGGAGGGCGGGATAGCGCACGGGCATCGATGGGTACTGGTCACGTAAATATGCAGCAGGTTCGACCTGATACGCACATTGCAGGGTTTGTGCGTGGTGGGAGGCCCCTCAAGGAGATCGTACGTCCGCCGAGCACGCCATGACGTATGGTATGGTGCGTGCTCCATTTTGTTGACGCGCTGGGCATGGACGCATGGAGATCCGCCACGATTATCAACATATTAATAAAGTTGCAATAACTTTATATCATCAAATAATTATATATAAACATTAACATTTTAATAAATACTTATAATAATAATAATAATAGTACGCCGGCCGAAGCCTGGCGTGTATTAAGGGGGTGGGGAACTGAGGGGTGGCGTAGTCACCCCTGTATGCCCGCACCACCGGGGAAGCCTAGGTTGGTTATTATCATTTTATCCCACCCTCCATCACTCGCCGGGTCCGGATGATTGCGCCTGCGGTTTCTATCGTGTGTCGATGGATGTGCAGGCAGGTGTTGTGGGCCTGGTCGGTAGTCGCTCCGAGTCTGCAGAGGAGCGACTTAAGTGTAGTCGGCAGGGTTCCAGTACTGCCCAGTGTAACTATTTGCTCCTCAGCGTAGTGCACTGTCCACCCCGCCTTTGTTAGTTCCTCTTTGAGTCTGGCATGCTGCGTTGTCTTCATAAATACTTATATTTTTATAAATAATACATTTATTAAAATATAAAATATTTATTTATTCGCTCTGCCCTATGAAAAGAGTAAGCGACAATAATGAAACCGGCGACCGCATTGTTACCCGGCACGACCATCCTCCGTACCCCAAAACAGCCGTACCCAGCCCGCATAAAACCCTTCCGCAGACCCAGACCCAGCAGCGAGTACCGCCCCGCCCACTGTTGAACTTTGGTTTAAGCCTGCCGATGGCCGCGCGCCGTCTCGCTCCATCTATATATCTCTGGCCGCGCTGCGTGCCTGCCTCCGTCGCTCGTCTCGCCTCGCTCACCTCATGTCCATCCAGTTCTGAACCCAGCCCCAAAGTCGAACCGATGGCACGCGGCGCAGGAGCTGCACGTAGCAGATGACCAGCCCGGGCAGGTAGCAGTACAGCATGCCCCACAGAGACGCCCAGCCCAGGGCCTTGTTGGTGATCCACATCGTCATCTGGTACCAGGGGTAGTGGTCGTACTTGTTGTAGCGTACGGCGCTGAAGATCTCCATCAGCAGGAAAGTCACGCCCATGACGCACACCGGCACCTGCACGCGAGGCACGGAGCACGGCGAGCGAGGCAGCAGGTAGGCAAGAACGAACTGTATGTTCTGTGATCAAGGACTGTCGTACGTGCGCACGTGAGCGAATGAAGGGACGGAATCACTCGCTCGATCGATGGTCGCTCGTAGTAAGGCGGTACGGCAAAGCGCCGTACAAACGCCCACACTACAGGGAGCCCAAATATATAGGTCCCAAACCATCCTCCGGTAAGCCACTACTGCGAGTGACTTACACAATGGTCCCCACGCCCCCATGCCCTCACGCCCCCAGGGCCCCACGCCCCCACGCACCTGCCAGTCCCGGAAGACGCCCCGGTGCCAGCCCTCCATCCTCGCGGCATACGCCAGGCTGGGGATCACGCGGGTCTCCACACCCATCGCCCCAAGCATGCCAGCCACCAGCCTGCAGCAGCAGCCACCAGCCAGCATGCAGAAGCAGCAGCAGCAGCAGCGTCGGCGGCGGCGGCGGCGGCACGTTATTACATACAGCAGCGGCGGCCGCTAGGCAGCAGCAGGTGCATGGATGATGCAGAAAGCGACAAGCAAGTAAGCAACGAAGCAAATGATCGATAAACCTTCGCTTGAACGAACTAGCCAGTCCCGCACAGTGTTGCTATCTTCCAAAACGGGGAAATAGAATTCCGCAGGTTTCCGGCCTGTCGCCAGTGGCCAAAAAACCTTTGGCAGGGCAGATTTTGGGGGCCGTCCTACGTGCCGAAATGAAAACCAGCGAGGCAGGCCAGAAAGCATTTCTGCGCGTTTCGGTCTTGTTCGACAGCAGGGGCAGTGCTACCACAGCAACGACAGCGAGGGATTCATTGGCATCACCGGTGCCAAGCGTCTAACAGCTCGGTCTTGAAGAGCTTAGTAGTGTGAAGCACGCTTTCCTAGCGCATATGGGAGGGTAGCCAGGAGTCGAGGACACGGTATCAGAGTGATTTTTGGCGGTAGAAAGGTGTGCGACGCAGGAATCGCTCCTGCGCCCGCAGATTTCCGGGACCTTTTCGATGTCTGGAAATAGTTGGCAGGGCAGATTTCCGGCTCTCAACAGCGCCAAATAAATCAAATCTCGAAGGTTTTGGGGGGGTCCGGGAAATGAAAAAATTCCGGATTTTTGGCCCGTAAATATTGTTTTTATTTAAGACAGTAACACTGGCCCCGCATCGATGTGCAAGCACCGTCTACACCAGTCGGCACTCGCTGACCACAGGGATTGACCTCCATGTCTTCGCTTACTTCGGTGGTGAAATCCAGCAGCAGCCCCAGATGTATTATATCATTCACACGCACCGACCGACGCTCACGCGCGCAGCTAGCTGGCTGGCGCACCCATCCACGCGCGCGCCCTATCCATCTACCCGCCCCAGCACGCACCCACCCACACCTACCTGGCCGCAGCGGCGTCGTCGGAGGCGGCGACCGTCTTGAGGTAGTCTACCAGGGGGTCGCCGTGGATAAGCGAGTACGCGGACGCGTTGTTGAGCGCCTTCACCACGCGCACGGCGGCGCGCGGGACGCCCGTGCTGGCGGCCAGCAGCGCAGCCAGGCCGTGCGCGGCTGAGGCGCGGGCCTGGGCGGAGGCCGCATCCGCCACGCGGCTGTTGAAGCTGGTCGCCTTATTGAGCGGCACCACGAGGGTCGCTGCATGCATGCGAACGGCAGAGGAGAAACAAGGCGGATAGGCAGAGAAAATAAATGACTATTAATATTCTATCGCGCGGTTCGTCGATTCATGTACATAATGTATGTAACCGTTACAACGGGCCCAGATGTATGACAAATAAAGTGATGACACAGCAACGAAGTGATGTTCATCTAGCTACGTACATCTAGCTAGATGCATCTAGCTACATACATCTAGCTAGATGCATCTAGCGACGTACATTTAGCTAGATGCATTCCGTCCGTCTAGTCCGTCGGACCGACCGTACTGAGATAAGCAGGTAGGCCGCCGCCAAGCGCAAGCGTCCATCACCAACCGTCACCCACCGAGCGACAAACCACGCGCCACGTGTCGTCATCAGACAGCGGCATCTATAAATTTCATTGGCACGTACTAGCCACGCAGCAGCGCTACGCTAGCTAGCGGCGTCCTCACCCTTGCCCGCAGTCGCGTCGGAAGGCGAGGCGGCGGCGGCGGCCTGGGCAGTCTCCAGTCCTTCGGCCAGGGCAGCCTGCTGCTGGGCAGCGCCCAACCTGGAAGGTGACAGCGGCCTGCTGCCAGCAGCAGGTGAGGGGCGCTGCGGGTTGATGTCCTGGCTGCCGGAGCTGCTGGAAGATGAGTCGCCGGCGGCCACCATCGTCAGAGCCACGCCGCCGCCGCCACCCGACCCGCCGCTGGACTTGGCGGATGCGGCATAGCGCGCGGCGCCGGCAATGTTATCCACGTCGGCACTCGAGGGGTTGCTGGTGTCCACCACGACCTGCAACAGCAGCAGAAGGGTCGTCAGCGCGGGCGGGCCAGCAGGCGGCGCACGGAGCAGGGGGTTTGACGGAGGACCAAGCAAGCCGTTCGTTCATCAGCACACGTGCATGTGCCACACGCACGTATTTCTATATATTAGTATATATTAATGGTCTCCATTATTCATCAGTGCGTGTGTCCATTCATCACCGCATACCCTACCTAACGCTACGGGTACATTTCCGCACCACAAAGTGGATCGCTGCTCTTCCTTCATATCTAGCATCCATCTATCTACGAACTACGATCCACGCCCGCCCATGTGCCTTTGCATGCTTGTTGAACCCGGCGGCCGCCATCGAGCTATGCATGTATGTGTCATCTATCTAGGTACGAATTATCTATCCATCAAGGAAAGCAAGAGCGATCGAGTATCGAGTACATACATACGGCCATCGCCGGCAGTGAGACGAATATGCTGTATGTTGCGTGCTGAATCCCCACATCAATCAATCATGCACGCAGTCCGCTGCATGCGAGCCTGACATAAATATCTACTCATGCGCACGTATCAGGATGAGGTGCTAACTAGTACTAGTGATCACGCACGGCTTGATTGGGTGTCCCTGTCTGTGTCCCACCGTCCCACCTTCGACACCAGCTGGCCGGCGTAGGCCTCGCAGACGCTAGGGATTTGGCTGGCTGCCGTGGGACCGCGAGAATGACCACGTCGGCCCAGGCGAGCGAGCGCGTCAGAGGTGTGTACGACGGGCGTAGCCGGGAGACCGTCCAGGATGATCTGCTACCCATACACGCATGCAGTGTGTGTGTGGGTGTGTGGGTGTGGGTGTGGGTGTGTGTGGGGGTGTGTGTGGGGGTGTGTGTGTGTGGGGGGGGCACATTAAGTTTATGTGTGTATTTTGGGGGGTGGGCGGGGGGAGGGTCTTGCTTGCATAATAAACCAACACCTATTTACCTACCCATACGAGCCGTACGGCCCCGCCAGAGTGCAGCCATCGCCGGGAAATATAAATTTACGTAATCCTTTTTTAAGTGTATGAACGTCGAGGGGACATCGAGCTGTCCAGGAACAATACCGTATCCTGTTCGAGTCGTTCGCGCGGGCGTTCGTCAGTTGCTGGTTTTGATTTGATCATGCCTCGATGCCTGATATTTAATGGCAGCTAGGGTAATGTATAATGAATAAAGATGCAAGTAAAAATGAAAACATGCCATGATGCCATCCGACGTACGTGCCCATTTCAGTACGATACGCTACTGAAGTAGTGCATGTCACAAAGCCAAACCATGTCTTCGGCTATTCACAACATTTCACCTCTTATAAAGCAATAATCTTTATGCCCCTGAATTGGTGAACGAATTCCAAGGAAGTGCAAATCCGCGCTGCATATCGCGCTCAGGCTCTCAATCCCGCAACATGAAATCATAATAATAATTTCAAGCACATGCAAAACAATTTAACATTGTCGCTACGTACGCATCAGTCTCCGCTTGAGAGGATTGCTTCCTCACCCCTCCTTGACCCCGTCCCCTCCTTGACGAATGCTGAAAACAGCGATGGGCCCTCAATATCTGATTGAATACATACTTGTAATTCTATGAAAGTTTCGACGGATTGCAGTTCACTGCGACTCGGTGCGACGGTCTGTGTCGGGCAGGGACGTGCCGCCGTCCGATCGAAAGGTAGGTCTTACCTCGTCGGCGACGCCCATCTTCCGCGAGCACATCTTCATCTCAATGATTCCGCTGGCAATTGCCCCACTGCGTGTCGCCAGGGAACAAATGCCCTGGGCCATGGGGCCGGTGCCGATCACGGCGGCGCGCGTCCTCGTCATCTTGATCGCGCAAGAGACTGAAGAGTTGATCTGGCCCCTGCTGTTTCCACAACCAAATTGAAACACCAAAAATATCAATTCGATTGTGATTTTATACGCTCACAATGATACATTTTTGTACTTCTGAAGGTCCTTGTACTGTAGACGGCGCGTGCCAGGCGTCGGGCGCAACCACCTTAACGACCGCAGCGCGAGCACGCAGCCCCGACAGCCAATCACTCTCCTTAAACCAATTCGTCACAGCAATAACATGTGTAGTTATCTAAAGAATCACGTCATTCTTCCGGGCAGTGACTTGATGCGCCCGTGTGCGGCCACTCCTGCTCGTCCAAGGGCAGTTGACAACCCAGTCAGGCCCAGTCGCAGCCCCCAGAAACTAGAAGGACATTTCGTATTATAAACAGTATGAACTCCAAATTTCTTATCATTTAAGCAGTACGACGACATGTAAGGCATACAGGTACTGCGTTGCTGCCGGTCAGCAATGCGCGAATGACCAATTTTTATCTCTTCCATGAAAGTTTCACGAAATTATGCAATTAACAGGATGCATTGAATGACTTGTGTGAAGCTTGCATCAGCGTGTACCATTTCATTGAGACACAATTTGGCCAAATCCGTCTGGCTTTTCATCGTGCTCAAAATTCTGCCTGCATGATTGTTTAATTTTGAGAGTAACTTGATTGCTCGGCCTCACTACTTGACGGAGTGCCGAACGATTCCGACGTCTTTTGATCATGGAGCTTGAAGCCCAATGCGGCCATCTGCAATGCTTATTCTTGATTATTTTGATAGTGTTAAAATTAATTTATTAAATAGGCCATCAGATCTGTCAGTAGAAAGGTTAAGTGAACGCCTGCCGCCGCCGACACGCGCAAGCGTGCGCAAAAGGAGCCGATCTAACCGCCAACGACCGTCACGAGCCGCTTACCGAGAAAGATGTCCACGGCAGAAATTCTGTAGGGCAATTGTCATAATGATATAGAATCACTTTGTTGAAAATTGATAATCCATGAAATTGCAAACTTTGCATACGGTATTCACATCTGTCCAGCTACATCTCCATTTGAGTCATACGGGCCGATCCCAAACAGAATGCCGGTCGACTTGTCCTTCCTAAGGATGCCGGGCGGGTCTGGTATGTTCGGCTTCCTGGAGAGGCAATGCCGGCGCTCCCGAGCAGTTATGTGACGCGCATGGCCTGCTCAGTTGACGGAGCGATCCCCGGGGCATTCGTGCCTGTTGATTGGTCGTAGCCCTCCTTGGGTAGTCTGAGCTACAGCTGTATGCATGTCTGGACCCGCGGGATAGGTTGGCGGCTTTGGTACCACTACTCGTGCGTGTAAGTACCAACTTGTCAGGCTGAGAAAAAACGGGCTGTGGAATATCATTGAATGCCGGGATGCGTGGGGCCATAATACCCTGGCCTGTAAGGCGCGTGCATGACACGCACCGCACGTCAGCGCATCCAGCGACGAGCACGTACGAGCACGCACCAGCAGGGGTATTATGTGCGGGACCATGTCAACTTTGTATTTGATGTCCCTGACCCTATATTTTCGGTAAACGGAATGTGCGTGCGTGTGTCGACTTGCGTGCGCTGGCATCATTTATTGTGAGGCCTCCACGGTATGCGCACGCCTACTGAATGCATGATCGCGACAGCGGACCCCGAAAAGGGATCAACTACTGGTGGCGTGATGGTTACTGTACTGTGAGGAGCTCCGCTAATGGTTGATCTGCGGCTTCACGCCACGACAGCTAGCGGGCCGACTTCGGCCCTCCAAGTTCTGGCCAAGTAAGCCCTACATGGCAGGCCTGCATGGAGGCGCGGACGATTTAGCAGCGAGTAAGGCAAGCGGTACGTAAAGGACGCAGGCAGGCAGGCAGGCAGGCAGGCAGGCAGGCAGGCAGGCAGGCAGGCAGGCAGGCAGGCAGGCAGGCAGGCAGGCAGGCAGGCAGGCAGGCAGGCAGGCAGGCAGGCAGGCAGGCAGGCAGGCAGGCAGGCAGGCAGGCAGGCAGGCAGGCAGGCAGGCAGGCAGGCAGGCAGGCAGGCAGGCAGGCAGGCAGGCAGGCAGGCAGGCAGGCAGGCAGGCAGGCAGGCAGGCCGGCAGGCAGGCAGGCAGGGCTCGCTTGTGCTGTTGAACCCCTGTCCTCCCCTCACAACATCAGGCACAGGCGGCCCGACTGTACCTGATGTTGTGCGGGGAGGACATTGTGAGGCGTAGGGGTAGGCGTAGGGCGGCGGCCACAGCCGCCTGCCTCTATTCTTTGGTCTTGTTGGACAGGCGGTGGTGTCCATGTACGGCGACTTGGCGAATGATGGATATGCGCCAAATTGCAATGTGCGAACGAAGCCGTGCTGTGCCCATGATCTTTATGCCTTTACGCTAGGGTACATACGGAGATAAATGAATGAACGTAACAGCGGAGATGGGGTTGCATCGGGTACCTGCGTCGCTGCGTGTGGGACCGTGCGTGTGCTTCCGTGGGAGGAGGGCGGGTCAGGAGGCGACAGGCGGGCAGGCTTGGCATGTAGGTGCCGCCTGCACTGTCTGTCGGTCGTGGCACGGGGCGTGCACTGCTGGGCGGTCGGCACAGCGGGAGCCCCGTGCGGGTTCAGGCCGTTGAAGTTGTGTAGTTACGGAGTAGCTAGTTGCTTGGCACGGTTGAAGGGCCCCACGCAAGAAATCTCTAGTGCCAGTGCACCTTTTCGGTCTTATTTCGTCGCTGTAATCCTTGGTCCTCGATCGCCTCCTGGGTTTTGAATGAGTAATGTTTCCGTGGACCCCACGGGTCATCGGTGACAGCCTGGTTACTGCGGTCCGGAGCTCCGGACCCAGCACGCGACCTTGCACACGCTTATGCGATGCCTCATTGTGGTCATCCTAACACGGTTCTCAAGCAATGATTTATAACCTTGCAAAGGCTTTTTGTCAGCAAGTTCAGGATTCCCTCACTGCTGTTGGATGGTTGGAAGAGCTCGCTCGCTCGGTGCATCGGTGCACGGCACGCTAGTGGGAAGGACGGCCTTTATTTCACCAGCTTCACGGTCTTATGTCGATCGGCGTTTTTCGGTGTCCTGGCGGACAAGCCTGCCGAGCTGCCTCGTACATAATTTCCTGATTTGAATGGTTTTCTTTTCTTCTTTTTGCTTGGTGCGACGCCATGTCGCCTCTGTCCGATATCCCCGAGGAGGCCCGTGATGTCCGAGATCCTCGAGATGGCCCGTGTTGACCCACCTTGCCAACCTTGCCAAATCCCGACGCCCCGTCGTGCCCATGCGTTGTCGTGCACACACCCCGTGCTAACTTTTGGTTGGCATCAAAAGAATTTAAGTTCAATACAGCGTGCCCTTTCCGCGCACTTCCCAGCATCTCCAGTTGGGGCATCGGTTGTTCGGACACGAAACGTCGCTCAACCTGAACCGCATCTTTAACAACGACCCGAAGTACTTGGGACTGGGGAGGACGGTGACCATCACGGCTCTTCCGTAATTCTCCAGTTCATATCCTCGATCTATCCCACCAACATGCCGAAGGGTGGTTCCGGCGGCCACGGTGGCGGCAGCGCTGCCCACCACGGCGGCGGCAGCGGAGGCGGTAGCGGCGGCGCGGCGGCGCACCACGGTGGCGGCGGCGGCGGTGCGGCGGCGCACCACGGTGGTGGCGGCGGCGGCGGCGCGGCGCACCACGGTGGCGGCGGCGGCGACGCGGCGGCGCACCACAGCGGCGGCGGCGGCGGCGGCGCGGCGCACCACGATGGCGGCGGCGGCGGTGCGGCGGCGCACCACGGCGGCGGCGGCGGCGGCGGCGCGGCGGCGCACCATGGTGGCGGCGGCGGCGGCGGCGCTGCGCACCACGGCGGCGGCGGCGGCGGCAAGCCCATGACCCAGTCGGACGCCGCCCGCATCCAGTCCTCCCAGGCCCGCGCTGGTCATGACGTTGGGAAGGACAGCTTCGCGGCTCGCGCGCAGTCGGCCGGCGACCGAAATGCCGCAGCGGGCGAGGAGTCGTGAGCGTACGACATGACCTGGCCCTTCCCAAGTTTCCGTGCGTTCAATGCGCCTTTCGGAGGGTGCCGTCGCGTGCCTTCAGCTAGCTGTCCCGACGGGCCTTATGCAAAGCGGACGTTGGAAGTGACGCACCACCACACCATCACTACCTACCACCGGGGAGTGCCTCCTAAGGCTCCAGGGTGGGTGGGTCACCGCCGTGGCGGCAGTAGCTGGTCGAGGGAGGGAAAGGGAAGGGATGCAGAGTTTGGGTGCGCGACACGGCAGCGAGGCAAGCTTGCTTTCCCATGACGTCTGTCTGTCTCTGTATGCCAGACTCATACAACCACTCTGAACCACGTTGCTGCGTTTAGTACTGCTGGTCGGTCGTGCGGGCCGATCACAGTGTGTTTCTGCTTTGATTTTGGGGATTCCGAAATTGCCAGGCCGTCCATCCTTTTGAGGTTGATTGTTGGGCAGCTTAGAAGGACTTGTTCGTTGGTACGGCTGCATGCGTGGTTCCCTTTTTTGGTTTGATAGGTATCACGGTTGCTGCTTTACAAACTGGATTGACACTCATTTGCGTACAGGTGCAGGGGAGTTGGCGTTGGTTGTGGCGTGCGGGAGTTGTATGTGCTGCACGACATGCTTTTTTGTGCGCACGCTACGTGCGTGTAGCGCCCAACTGCCCTACTGATTTCACTGACAAGGAGTTAATGTACGGACTCACATCGCGGAGTAGTTGTGCAGCAGTTGGTATTATTATAGCCTTCCTCGCACAGGAACGCGATGGTCGTACGTTGTACGGCACTATCCTTTACTAATTTGCTGTTAAGATTGCAATGTTGGCTTGTAAATTGCATGCCGCTGAATTGTCCAAGCGCGAAAACCGACAGAGATGCCACTGACAGATGCCGGGGAACGCCAGACATGGGTTCTTAGGGTCTCGCCAGGCGTGTCTCAAGCCGGCACAAGCAAGCATACGTCTGGTACTGAAATTAAGGGTCCCCCATGCAGCGGTTTCATACGCGCGTCTAGTATTATGAAGAGCTATCAGGTGCGGCAGGGCTTCGGATGATGTGTTCTTGCACGGCACGCACATGCACGCATGGTGAGTGCAGCGAGGTCCGGGGCAGTCCTTGGCGTCTGTCGCGTACCTAGCGAGGCACAACAAAAGATAATTACTTGTCAGCACATCTGCAGCAGAAAATAATCAGGATACGGTGCGCGCGGGGCGCCGCACTCTGCAGGTACCGATGAACCGCCTGTGGGATAAAGCAGTATTCCTTGTTTCACATTCACATTCATACGTCATTATAGCGAGCGCTGTGGTGGCGCAGGGCGCGCTACCCGGGGGTTAATTAGAGATGCAATACAATAGGTTCCCTAAAATTTTTTGGCGCCTTGGTTTCGTCAAACGATCTCTAGACGTCTACTCCGCGTCTCAAATAGAACGCACGAAGACGTAGATTCTGTCGGAGTTGCCTAACGGTCAGCGGTTGGGCCGGACAGCGGAAGAAAGATATCGAGATGCGGAATACAGCGGGAAACGTATAAGCGTTTTGTTTGTTTGAAGGAAGGAAACGTTGCCAGCTTCAAATGCCGACGATGGTTTCTGGCAGGCCATTATGAAATTGCGGACGTACCCAAGTTGGCGCGCTCGCTCGTGCGCAGCGGGGAGGTGGACTTCTGAGGAGGATAATAAGTTGATTGGATAATGATGAAGTGCGGTAGGGTCTGTTGGGCTGCGCTGCCGGCTGTTCGACGCAGACGGACGGTTGCAAGCAGTCTGCACGGGCTGTGCGCCCAAGGCACTAAGGCCGGCAATAAACAGGGTACAAGGGCGCTGGTGAGACAATATAGACACACTCGGGCTTACACTGAGGAGAGGGTTGCCGCCACACGCGGGTTGGAGCGTCGGTACAGTTGACAGTACGCAAGCGTTTAACAGCATAAGTCGCTGGTCCATGCCGTGGGAGACTATTCGCGAAGCCTGCCAGCGACCGGTCTTTTAGTAATGGCATTATTACGCCGGGAGTGTGTGAGGGTATGAGGGTGTGAAGGTGCGGGGCTCCGCTCCAGTATCCGACGGCGCTTTTCGATTGCGGCCGGCCTTTCAAACCAATCTGCAAATGCCTGTACCTTCAGAGACGCCGTACACCATTGCCGAGGCTTCTGCGCTTTCCCTCTGATTCACAATTGCAAGGCGCCCGTGAACCACATTAATATTCTTATCATTAGTCATGGTTTTACATGCGATGGACCCCGCGGGTCATCGGTGACAGCCTGCCACCTGTCAGCCTGGACCCGCCGCGCTGCCGGGGTACTGGCGCCCCGGTAACCACAAGGGGTCCACCTTGTAACGGTCAAGGGGAAACACCGTCTAGCGCAGCAGCTAGGGCTCATACCAGGCGGCAAACAATTAAATTGCGGTTTCCTGGTCGCGTGGGCGGGGTTTGTGCTTTGGTGCGCTGGTGGAGCCTGTGGATCCGTTGATGCAGTGTCTGGCGACGTGACGAGGAGGCTGAGGCTGGCGACCGATGACCTGCGAAGTCTGTCTACCGCAACACAAATCAATGAAAACTCTGAAAAGCTGCCATGTTCGCACCCTGGCGCACCTTCGTCGTTTGGATAATCAGGCGGCCCGAAGGGCCATTCTGGACAAACGTAATCTTTTCCTCCTAAGGAAGGAGGGAAGCGACTGACGTAGGAGGAACGGATAGGATTAATGCGGCACGACAAGGCTGCTGAAGCTCATTGCTGGTCTCTCTCTAGTTTCAGGCTACTTCTGCCTTGACTAGGGAGCACTCACACCGCTGTGCGTGACTGCTTTTCTCCCCACCCTTCGCACGAGCCGCCCGGCTCGCGCCCTCCCTGCAGTCGGTTAGTCCCGCCGCACTCAGCAGTGCAGCCCGCGACGTACGTTGGTGGCGCGCTGCTGGATCCGCCGACTGCTGGCGGCGCCGCTGGCGGAGGCCTGAGATTCCGAGATGGGCCCAGTACTGCTGCTTGAGGGGGACGCGGGTTTTCAACCTGGGGGACCGCAACTCGTCCCGTACGTACGTTATTAGTTTGTAGCCGTTACAAGGTTACGAGATTGGAAGCGTGGCGCCCGACGGCGCCCTAGGGAGTGGGTGCGGGGACTGGGATGCATGTGCGAGGAAGTGGGGCTGGGGCGGCCTCGTGGGGCAGTGGGGCTGCGGCGCGGTTTTTGGCATTTCGCCCCGGGTTTCCGCGCCGCGCTCGCTTCGGAAGGGTTTCGTTTCGTGAACGGGGTGTTGGCTCCTTGGGATGGGTGCTGGGGTATCGTGCGCGCGGCCTGGGGTTTCTGGAGGCGTTCATCCGCGCGGTCATCTGTTGTGGTCCCTGCGGGCCAGGTTCGTTCCTGGATCCTGGTTTTCCTCGCTGCTCGTTGTTTTGGCCCAGCGCACGGCGCGCGGGACGGCGTTCGCTAGCGTCGGAGGTCTGTGGAGTGTTGCGCCGTGCGCGTGCGCCGGTGTCGCGGCGTGTGTGTGTTTTTGCTCTCCTGCAGTGTAGGGTCAGGTCGGCATCGGGTCTCCTCCGTCGCCGAGTTTCGGTCGGCTCCGACGGGATCAAGCCAGCAGCCTGTTGGGGATTTACAGCGGAAGCGGCCGGTGCAGCATCAAACGGCCGATCCGTACGTCCACCCTGACGTCGGTCAGAGGCGGGCGTACGTCTATCCGCCAGTCAACGAAAGGATCAGAAACCAATCCGTCCGTCCGTCCGTTGACACGAGCAAATCTTCTGTTTTGTGCCAGAACTCCGGCTGTAGGGCAGCGTTACGGGGAAGGTCAGTAGTTATTGTAGCCGGTGCAGTACCATGCACACGGTCAAGGTGAGGCGCAAGCGCGTTGCACCCATAACAAAATGATTTTTAAGTTGTTGCCTTTGTCGTTTTGAAGTGCGCGCCCCGTTCATCCGGTCGGACGAACAGATTGAACGGATGATGGTACTGGAGGGGCCGTTCGCCACGACACGCACCGGCCATCGAACGAAAACGGAAGAAGTTAGAAACTATAGTCGCTTCTCTCCTGCCGTGTCTA
Source organism: Eudorina sp. 2006-703-Eu-15 (assembly GCA_003117195.1). Classification (NCBI taxonomy): domain Eukaryota; kingdom Viridiplantae; phylum Chlorophyta; class Chlorophyceae; order Chlamydomonadales; family Volvocaceae; genus Eudorina; species Eudorina sp. 2006-703-Eu-15. The sequence goes on from BDSI01000114.1 coordinate 112,663, forward strand.
AGCCGCAATTCTGAACTCTAGCCTTCTATTCGGCTGTCGATCATGAGGCTCCGGCACCGGGAATGGTGGCAACACAGCGGCTTGGGATTGGGCCTTTACACTGCAGCTGTGCTGGGCGCAACGCGACCACAAGCCAAGCGCGCGCATAAATACGCGGTTCAGGCGCCACAGGCGCCGTCCAAGACAGAGCCCCGCGGGGCGCACGAAAGCACACGGACACACACCCGAGCACAGCACCAGCGGTGCAACGACAGGATCCGGCCACGCGCACCCAAGCAACTGGGCCTCGCAACCATAGCTCTACACCCACAAAAGGGCCAGCGGCACCTCGGCGACCAACTAACTACCCCGCGGGGCAAGACACCTAGGCACGCAGCGCTCTCGACAGGGCGCCGGGCGCGCTTGGCCCGTCCAGTCCTGCACCATCGTCCGCCGAAGTCAGTGCCGCCTCTGCCGTGGGGGGGGGGGGGGGGCGGCGGGGAAAAGTTCGCGAACAGCAAAGATCGTAAAGTGAAGGCAGAATGCCGAACAGTGAAAGCTTCCAAGTATATATAGGAGTACGGTAGCCCCGGTGACCCGGATCACCGGGGCATAACTAACAACCGACAGCCGAAAGGCTGCCGTTCAGAACCTAGCTTGTCTTCTTTCGTCGGTGACGAAAGTCCCGAAATAAGATACGAACACCGTAACGGCATAGCCCTGATAGCAGGACAGCCTCCGAAGGCATTGCCAAGAATGCGTAACAGACACAACCACTTTCTGACAGATCCGCAAAAGCTTCTGAAGGTTCACCGACGTTGCCTGTTCCACCGGGCAAGCTTTCTCAAGTTCCTACCAGTTCCTACTGGACATCACCCGTACCACCGGCACTTCGCGAAAGCCATCGCACAGTATTATTAAATTAATGTGATTCGGTTTATTTGAAAATTTCATATATGCTGTTCAGCTAATGCGAGGTTATTACGTCATCTGCAAGAACCAAATACGTCGCCGCATACCTTGACAAACGAGTCCCTTCCTTGTGGCCGATCTATGAAGACCTATGAAAATAGAAATAAAACGATTGATGTTTCGTAATCGATTGACAGTTTATGCCGTTAAGTGAATGCGGGTTTTGACGTCAACTAAGTACGTCGGCGACGGTCGGCGCACATCTCTGATAAAGGAGTCCCTTAATTGCGCCCGATCTATGAAAATAAATATCAATGTAAGAAATTATGATGTAAGCGTTCAACCAACTTAGCCAGCTGCCTGGTTCCTTTGCAGTTGGATCGACTTTTTGTCGTCGCCAATCATCTGTTTCCATGTCCATGGAGGAGATTCATTTCCAAACTTACTTCTTTTTGTTTTGTCTTACTTTACTTTTAAAGCCGCACTTATCCTCCAAACATTCTGACTTCATTTCGGTTTCGATTCACCGCTTAGTACCAGCGTACGGTTGCCCACGCGACGCGTAGATACACCAGACTATCCCAGCTTTTGCCTTGAAAAAATTGGCTGTGTTTTTCGGAGAATTTGCACATACTTTTATTCCACTCTGTAAATTAAACGGCTGACCTCGGCTAACAATGTGATGTTCAATTTCCATCGGCGCGCGTAACGAAATCGAAACCATACGAGGCCAAAGTCATCACCGGGGTCTGAACGCCGAAATATAAAGCGTTAGATGCAGTACACCAAAGCGCCCGCCCGCCCTTACTGATGCGGCTTGCGCCATCGATCCAGGCGCTCACTCGGCCTCAGCAAGATAGCGTTTGCTGCTCCCATACAAGTGTTGGATGCACTCAGAAAAACAGAAAGATGCGGAGAACATCTTTTCTTCAGCTGTGGTACGGGTACGGTGCGCTAAAATTCGACATTGACGAGCGATTGAAGGAGTCCGAAATCAATACGATTGTCCAACCCGCCCGGCGCGTGTGGTCCCATATTGAGGTTTTGGGCGCAAGGCCTGCAGCATCAATCTACTTACTTTGGGGTCTCTTGTAGTAAAGCCTGATAAAGTGTCCATTTCGTGCCGGAGTCAGCGTCTCGGAGGACCGGCCACACCCTCGTTGCCTCTTCCTCGGTTAGTAAGGAAATAAAGTAGCCGGAGTGTGGCGGACTTCGCCGACTTTACATGCGCACCAATCAAGCAAGTTCTCGGCGATACGTCTCTGTTGACGCGGCTCGCGCGTTTCGGCTTGTAGTGACATTGAAGTGCTTGGATCATCCTTATCTCTGAGTCAATCAACATTGATTGATCATTAAGTCATGCCGGATTCCTGTTGTATTGCCTGCGGTTGCTCATTGCAGGGCAAGCAAGCCATCCATTGCTCGCCGTGACGCACGCCATTCATTTCCGACGACGTTCATCAATATCCGGCCGCAATGCGGCTGCATCAAGTGACAACATCAGGCGGCGGCCGTCCAGGCCTCGGCGCAGGCAGCCGTGACATCGCAATTGCTGCCCCTGCCGCAACGCTCTTGTTCGCATCTGAAAGGTCGTCGGCGGTTGCCTTCGCACATCATCATCTTCGTCGCCTGCTGCTGCTGCCGGCGCTGCTCCTCCTCATTGCCGGTATCCCAGGCGGATATTCTGGTGGGCCGTTCCCATCGCCCGCTTCTGCATCGTACACGTGTGGCCGCGTCAACCTCTTGTACAACAACCAGGTAGTGGACCGGATACCCGCGCCTTTTCGGTCCGTGGAGACGGGCAGAGTCGTCGTATCTGAGTCCGTGGTGTCGTCCACCGTGCCGCCGAATACAGTGGGAGAGACCCCCGATAGCGATTTCCCCAACTTGTTCTTCAACGTCACGTCCGCCAACCTCTCAGCCACCGTGTTCGCATATGTGGCGCTGCCCCAGTCGGACTTTGAGTATTACATCAGGCTCACTGGTTGCGAGACTCCCAACTTGATAACATTCTTTGGAGGTGGGCTTCTGCGGCAGCTGTCCTTCAACCTCAGTGCCGTACCGGTGGGGTCGACGGTCGCGCTAAACATCAAGCCCGCCTTTAGTTACTTCTTGCCACAAGCCTCGTGGAGCAATTGCTCAGTGATCCCGGTGAATTTGGTTTTACAGCTGGCCACTGCGTACTTTAATGGGATCTCGTACACGGAAACTTCGCATTACTGGGCGGGGGAGAATTGGGTGACGGCCAACGACCCTAACGACCCCTTCTGCCCCAACGCGAAATCCACCTTTGGCTTCATACGGATGGGAGTCTACTACTGCCCGTGCCCCAGCCCGCCGCCTCCAAAACCACCTTCGCCGCGGTCACCGCCTCCCGCCTCATCAACACCGCCTCCCGCCTCATCAACACCGCCTTCCTCGTCAGCTCCACCATCACCGCCGGCCTCGACCCCTGCTTCTTCGTACACGTGTGGCCGCGTCAACCTCTTGTACAACAACCAGGTAGTGGACCGGATACCCGCGCCTTTTCGGTCCGTGGAGACGGGCAGAGTGGTCGTATCTGAGTCCGTGGTGTCGTCCACCGTGCCGCCGAATACAGTGGGAGAGACCCCCGATACCGATTTCCCCAACTTGTTCTTCAACGTCACGTCCGCCAACCTCTCAGCCACCGTGTTCGCATATGTGGCGCTGCCCCAGTCGGACTTTGAGTATTACATCAGGCTCACTGGTTGCGAGACTCCCAACTTGATAACATTCTTTGGAGGTGGGCTTCTGCGGCAGCTGTCCTTCAACCTCAGTGCCGTACCGGTGGGGTCGACGGTCGCGCTAAACATCAAGCCCGCCTTTAGTTACTTCTTGCCACAAGCCTCGTGGAGCAATTGCTCAGTGATCCCGGTGAATTTGGTTTTACAGCTGGCCACTGCGTACTTTAATGGGATCTCGTACACGGAAACTTCGCATTACTGGGCGGGGGAGAATTGGGTGACGGCCAACGACCCCAACGACCCCTTCTGCCCCAACGCGAAATCCACCTTTGGCTTCATACGGATGGGAGTCTACTACTGCCCGTGCTCGCCACCGTCACCACCTGGATCCTCATCAACATCCTCGCCACCACCGCCGCTTTCCCCCTCGCCGCCGCCGTCACCACCTGGATCCTCGTCAACAGCCTCGCCGCCACCGCCGCCACCGCCGCTGCCACCCTCGCCACCGCCGCCCTCGCCGCCCTCGCCGCCTTCCCCACCGCCACCTTTGCCGCCCTCACCACCGCCGCCTTCGCCGCCCTCGCCACCTCCACCTTCGCCGCCCTCGCCACCTCCACCTTCGCCGCCCTCACCACCTCCACCTTCGCCGCCTTCACCACCTCCACCTTCGCCGCCCTCACCCCGCCGCCCCTACCTCCCCGCCACCCCCGCCGCCCCTACCTCCCCCGCCACCCCGCCACCCCGAGAGCACTGTCCCCTCCACCGCCACCCCAGAAACCGCCATCGCCTCCACCCTCCCCCTCACCGATGCCTCCGTCACCACCACCGCCACCATCACCCTTGCCGCCCCACCACCATCTCCCCCGCCTCCGCCCTCGCCGCCATCTCCCCGCCCCCGCCCTCTCCGCTCCCGCCAAGCCCTACTCCATCGCCACCGCCACGCTCGCCATCGCCACCACCGCCGCCGCCATCACCCCTGCCATCACCGCCACCATCCCCGCCCCCGGCCCCTCCCCCTCCCACCCCATCACCACCGGCGCCGCAACCGTCTCCCGTCAACAGTCGCCCCCACCGCCGCGCCCATCCCCACCACCGCCCCGCCCGTCTCCACCATCACCTCCACCACCCTCACCGCCCCCGAGGAAAGCTCCCAAGGTTCCAAAGGCCCCGAAACCCGTTCCTTCGCCGCCTTCATCGCCTGTGCCGCCGTCGCCCCGTCCGAAATCCCCACCACCCTCGCGGTTGCCCTCGCCGCCCCCATCTCCGCCGCCCCCTTTGCCCCGGCCCGACAACACCGTCCTGGTGAACAAATTCCCGTTCTCGTCCTGTACGGCACGTGACGCCGCCCTGTCGCCGTACCGTGTGGCCCCTCCCACCGGCCCCTTCAACGTCACCTCCTTCGACTCCACCTACTGCTTCGCCATCACGGACACCGCCGCCGTGAGCCCCACCAGCCCGTGCGCCACCATGGCCGTCAACAAGGTCGAGTTCATCATCGGTGAGGAGGGGGCGGGAAAGAACAAAGTAGTGGACGTGGATAGCTGGAATTCACAAACCTGGACATTGGCAAAGCAATTTCGAGAGTAGTGATATTACTGTGCTGACTGCTGAGCCTCGTCAACATTCGCCAGCTGCTGCGTACGGCCTCGCCGTACTGCTGGTAGCGGGCGCACTGCCGACTAGGTACAACCCACTTAAACGTTATTCGTGCACATGCCTGCCTAATAAACGCCGCATCCGTTGTTTTGGTGATGTTGGTGCTGCTGCTGCTCGCATGCAGACCTGGCCTGCTGGCAGGAGATCCCCAAGTCAATCCGGCGAGCCACCATCAACGGCGTCCAGGTGTTCCCGACGTACGGCACCAAGACGTGGCGCGGAGAGATGTACGGCCTGCTCGCCTTCTCCAAGCTCGCCACCCTCTTCCCCGTGACCCCCCGGGGCGGGTTGGAGCTGTGCCTGGCGATGGACCAGACTAGCGCCTGCGGGAGGCCCCGGGGGATGTGCTACGGCGACACCTGCGTCTACTCCATCGTCAATGCGGACCTGAGCTGCTGCCCGGTCGAACAAGTGCCGTTCTAAGTGTCGTACTAACTGTCCTAGTATTGTGATACGAATGCAGTGTACTACAAATCGTGTGCACACGCGCGTAAGCAGGTCACGCTGCGGGTACGGGCTGCTGGGTGGTTGGTGGCTGCTGGTGTACGGAAGCATGGATCAAATGCAAGGACAGCCGTACGTTTTGACTAAGATGTACGGGCCGCACGGGGAGCAGTTGAGGTAGGAAACGTTTTGTAACTGGAAATGGTGGCCGTTGCGCCCGTGGGTTAATGACTGGATGGACATTTCTTTGAGGGCGGTCTCTTGCACGCCTCGTTTGCAGTGCTTGGCAGCAGGAGGCTCTTCATACATCGGTTGGCTTTACCCTGCACGGTGTTTACTTACCATTGATATTGCGTTTATCCGGTTTATCTCGTGAATGAATGCATGATCCCATACACGGATATTCCCGTATTCACCTGGTGCTGCCAGTTTGATTTCCTACACTGCTATCTGACATATCTATCCTGGCATATATTGATTTTGCTAAGCAGCAAAGAACCGCCGATCCGTCCCATGTATGCAAAACTGGTACCCGCCCGGTTGTACCTCGTTGGTACAAATCGTTCGTACGGACCAAATCCATCTTCCGTGCATATGTCCCCGCGCGAGGCCTTCCTTCTATGCTGGGGACCTTTTAGCTTTTTGTTATGCTTCTGCTGCTGGATGGCGCATCGTTGCTCCAGGGATGGCAGGTGCTTGGCAGCCGCGTAGTGTGTGGCCGTCTCCCGTAGCTGTATTGTCGTGGCTGTGGCCGGCTAACCAGTCGTAGTTACTTGTTTTGGATTGAGATGGATTCCGTTGTCGGGAGCTGGGGACCACTGCCAGGGGCCCTTGCACAGCATGTATACCGAAGAGATCTTTGCTCACAGACGAGGCCCAGCGGCAGGCTGAGGGACAAGAGAGGGTCGCATCCAGGGCGCGCCGCGGGTAGTAGTGCCGCACCAAGGCGTCGATCGGTCTCCACCCACGCACCAGCCGTACTGTACGGCAGTGGTCCGCCATCACGCCAGGGCTCGGGGGCGAAGGCGGGGACGGGGGCGGCGTCAGGGGCAAGAACGGATTGGGAGCGCGTGCGGCTGGGGCTGGGGCTGGGGCTGGGGCTGGGGCTGGGGCTGGGGCTGGGGCTGGGGCTGGGCTGGGGCTGGGGCTGGGGCTGGGCTGGGGCTGGGGCTGGGGCTGGGGCTGGGGCTGGGGCTGGGGCTGGGGCTGGGGCTGGGGCTGGGGCTGGGGCTGGGGCTGGGGCTGGGCTGGGGCTGGGGCTGGGGCTGGGGCTGGGGCTGGGGCTGGGGCTGGGGCTGGGGCTGGGGCTGGGGCTGGGGCTGGGGCTGGGGCTGGGCTGGGGCTGGGGCTGGGGCTGGGGCTGGGCTGGGGCTGGGGCTGGGGCTGGGCTGGGGCTGGGGCTGGGGCTGGGGCTGGGGCTGGGGCTGGGGCTGGGGCTGGGGCTGGGCTGGGGCTGGGGCTGGGGCTGGGGCTGGGGCTGGGGCTGGGGCTGGGGCTGGGCTGGGGCTGGGGCTGGGGCTGGGGCTGGGCTGGGGCTGGGGCTGGGGCTGGGGCTGGGGCTGGGCTGGGGCTGGGGCTGGGGCTGGGCTGGGGCTGGGCTGGGGCTGGGGCTGGGCTGGGGCTGGGGCTGGGGCTGGGGCTGGGGCTGGGCTGGGGCTGGGCTGGGGCTGGGGCTGGGCTGGGGCTGGGGCTGGGGCTGGGGCTGGGGCTGGGGCTGGGGCTGGGGCTGGGGCTGGGGCTGGGGCTGGGGCTGGGGCTGGGGCTGGGGCTGGGGCTGGGGCTGGGGCTGGGGCTGGGGCTGGGGCTGGGCTGGGGCTGGGGCTGGGGCTGGGGCTGGGGCTGGGGCTGGGGCTGGGGCTGGGGCTGGGGCTGGGCTGGGGCTGGGGCTGGGGCTGGGGCTGGGGCTGGGCTGGGGCTGGGGCTGGGCTGGGGCTGGGGCTGGGGCTGGGGCTGGGGCTGGGGCTGGGGCTGGGGCTGGGGCTGGGGCTGGGGCTGGGCTGGGGCTGGGGCTGGGCTGGGGCTGGGGCTGGGGCTGGGGCTGGGCTGGGGCTGGGGCTGGGGCTGGGCTGGGGCTGGGCTGGGGCTGGGGCTGGGGCTGGGGCTGGGGCTGGGGCTGGGCTGGGGCTGGGGCTGGGCTGGGGCTGGGGCTGGGGCTGGGGCTGGGGCTGGGGCTGGGGCTGGGGCTGGGGCTGGGGCTGGGGCTGGGGCTGGGCTGGGGCTGGGGCTGGGGCTGGGGCTGGGGGGGCTGGGGCTGGGGCTGGGGCTGGGGCTGGGGCTGGGGCTGGGCTGGGGCTGGGGCTGGGGCTGGGGCTGGGGCTGGGGCTGGGGCTGGGGCTGGGGCTGGGGCTGGGGCTGGGGCTGGGCTGGGGCTGGGGCTGGGGCTGGGGCTGGGGCTGGGGCTGGGGCTGGGGGGGGGGGGGGGGGGGGGGGCTGGGGCTGGGGCTGGGGCTGGGGCGGGGGCGGGGGCGGGGCCGGGGGATGAGGCAGGCGGGACGGCGGAAGATTGCGGCGGCGTGCGCCAGCTCGGTGTGACCTGTGGTGCGGTGTGAGGTGTGACCCAACGCTCTCAGGCCATGCACGGCGCGTGGTCGGGGTGATACAGGCTAGGGGCCTAGGGCCCGTGGGCGGAAGGCCTTGGGATGGAAGCTCGTGGACGGGCGCTGCTCACCACACACAGGTCACGTGACACAACGTGCACACCACCTTGCTCGGCTTACGTTGATGAATGGACGTTACAGCGGACCGCCCATCTTGTGGGCGCCGGAGTCCGTCCTTACTGAGGCAGGGCCCGGAAGCCAGGCTTGCCTGCCACCGTAAGCTTTACCACACCCACCTGTGACATGCACCACGCGCACGCTGCGGCCGCTCGTAGCCCATCCCTCTTACAGCCGTTCCACACAGCCACGCACCCGCACCTCTTGCATACATTAAACGGTACGTAGGCATTCGTTATTGCTATGCACATGATCTATATGGGTCAGTTCTGTGTTGAAATGATAGTTTTGATCTTCGCGAAGCGCTAAGTGCAAGTAAAGAACGCAAAGGTTTTATGTGAATTGGCAGTGCCTGCATGTACGATATCCGGACATACTTGCGAGGCCACCTGTCTGCCGCAAGCGAGCGATAGCATTGCTTGATGCGGGTTTTGTCGTCGCTATTACACGTTTGGGTTGCGGCTTGAAGAAGAAAAGGTTGGTCGGTAGGCCTTGTTTTTCGCTTCGGGGCCGAACTGTGTCATGAAAACGCAAGTCTCACGCGCGCCCAGGTTACTACTAAGGAAAAGCCGGGTCCCAACGGTTGCAGATAGACGAAGTACCTGAAAAACCTCAGCAACACTGTTGCAGGCAACGACGCGATTCTACAACAGCCATCTGTCGGGGCTCGCCCTTCCGCGGAACTGACGGTCCGCCGTGCCTTTGGAAGCTGCCAGGGATCTATGTCCACGCACATCATCGAATGTAAATCTACCATTGGAAATAAATCATTCTTTGATAGCCGACTGACCAGCTTTCCGACATCATGCAAAAACCGCATCGCCGCATTTCTTAATATTCTTGGATGTAAACCCGCGCATGGTCTTTGACCCGATTTTGCTCGACGACTGCAAAGCAACCATATTCACAATATATTACCTATCGATACATAAAGTGCTCCAATATAATTTGCGAGTGATTTCCGTGCAATTGCACGACTCTTTGCATTGTGTAAGGATTAGCCGTAGGCTAGTCAGCAGTTGTTTTGATCGGTAAATTTGTTTGCCGTTAAGTTGATCGTTGAGTTTGTTTGAGTACGACTCCCGGTGCGCCTCTAGTGCGCCGCCGGTAGAGGCTATATTATGGAGTTATGTTGCTGACTTTAGTAGACTTAAGTTGTTGTGCATTCTGGAGTGTGTGAAGTCGGCTTACGCCATTCAACATTACAACTGTGTAACAACCTTTGAGCTCCCAACTTCGAGAGGTCCTATTCCCTTTCACATTGCCTTTTCACGCATAACGCATAATCCACGCAGCAATACCCGTCAAAACAATTCAGTTTTCTAATCTTCATCGCCTTACCAACCACGGCACATACCTTTCGGAAGAACTTCTACACTCCGTAATCATTATTATTGTAATTAAGAGATTCCACAGTGACTGTCCGTGAGCATAGCCTGTCTATTTATAATTCCTCGGTTCCTGTACTGCTCCGTAGTGCTCTGTACATCCGGAAAAGCGGGAAACTTTTCCCGCCGCACTACTGCGGCGATACGCCACCATCCACCGTATTATGCTTATAAAATTGTAAGTTTTGCTAACATGTGCTGCTGGGAAGTTGCAATATATTTGTATACGGCGATTACGTTTTCCCAACTGCTGTCGTACATGTACTAAGCGATTTAATCTGCCATCAACGAAGCGATTGACAGAGTCCGAAATCTGTGAAACTACCCAATACGTCCGACGTACTGGGGAGTAGTTTAAGGTCGTTGGGGCAACGCACGGCCTGGGGATCCTTTCCTGACAAAGTGTCCATTTGGAATCAACATCTCGGAGGACCTGACAAACGCTTGTTGTATATTTCTCGGTGAGTAACGAATCAAAGTACATGACTGAAGTCGCTTTTCGCATGGCTTACGTTGTGGACGAAAAGCGTCGGACGAGTCACTGATGGTCACGCGTTGTTCACAGTAGTAACCTTGAAGTGTTTGGGTCATCCTTCTCAGCCAGGCAACCTTGATAGATATTGAAGTCGTGCGTGGTTCGTGCTGTATTGCCTGCCGCTACCGACTGCAGAGCAGCCAGCCATTGCTCGCCGCAACGCAGGCTACAACCGCCATTCATTTCCGACGACGTTCATCAACATCCGGGACTTAATGTGGCTACATCAAGTGACAACATCAGGCGACGGCCGTCCAGGCCTTGCCCGAGGCAGCCGTGACATCGCCATCGCTGCCCCTGCCGCGACGCTCTTGTTCGCATCCTTAAGGGCGACGAGGTGCTCTGCGGTTGCCTTCGCACATCATCATCTTCGTCGCCTTCTGCTGCTGCCGGCGCTGCTCCTCATTGCCGGTATCCCAGGCGGATATTCTGGTGCGCCGTTCTCACCGCCCGCTTCTGCACCGTACACCTGCGGCCGCGTCCACCTCCTGTACAACAACCAGTTGGTGGACCGGATACCCGCTCCTTTTCGTGATGTTGCGACGGGCAGAGTCGTCATATCTGAGTCCGTGGTGTCAAGCACCGTGCTGCCACACACAGTGGGAGAGACCCCCGATAGCGATTTCCCCAACTTGTACTTCAACGTTACGGCGGCCAACCTCTCAGCCAACGTATTCGTGTATGCGGCGCTTCCCGAGTCGGACTTCAGGTATTATTTGAACCTCGTTGGCTGCCAGACGCCCAACTTAATACAATTCTTTTCTGGTGGGCTTGGTCGCCAGCTTCCCTTCGACATCAGTGCCGTACCGGTGGGCACGGCGGCCGCCTTAACCGTCAAGCCCGCCTTCAATTATGTGTCACAGGACCAGTTGAGGAATTGCTCCGTGGTCCCGATCTATTTGGTTTTACAGCTGGCCACAGCTTACCTAACTGGGCTTTCCTACACGGAATCGTCTCACTATTGGGCGGCGGAGACTTGGGTATCGGCCAACGACCCCAACGACCCCTTCTGCCCGAACGCGCCTTCGTCTTTCGGCTTCGTACGGATGGGTTTCTACTACTGCCCGTGCCCCAGCCCGCCGCCTCCGAAACCACCTTCACCGCCGCGATCATCACCGTCACCGCCTCCATCCTCACTGGCCTCGTCGCCACCGCCGCTTCCCCCCTCGCCACCACCTTCATCATTGTCCCCGCCCCCTGCTTCATCGTTAACATGCGGCCGCCCCCTCCTCTTTCACAACAACCAGTTGGTGGACCGAGTACCAGCGCCTTTTCGGTCAGTGGAGACGGGCAAAATCGTCATACCTGAGTCCGTGGTGTCAAGCACCGTGCTGCCACACACAGTGGGAGAGACCCCCGATAGCGACTTCCCCAACCTGTTCTTCAACGTCACGGCGGCCAACCTCTCAGCCAACGTATTCGTGTATGCGGCGCTTCCCGAGTCGGACTTCAGGTATTATTTGAATCTCGTTGGCTGTCAGACGCCCAACTTAATACAATTCTTTGCTGGTGGGCTTGGTCGCCAGCTTCCCTTCGACATCAGTGCCGTGCCGGTGGGCACGGCGGCCGCCTTAACCGTCAAGCCCGCCTTCAATTATGTGTCACAGGACCAGTTGAGGAATTGCTCCGTGGTCCCGATCTATTTGGTTTTACAGCTGGCCACAGCTTACCTAACTGGGCTTTCCTACACGGAATCGTCTCACTATTGGGCGGCGGAGACTTGGGTATCGGCCAACGACCCCAACGACCCCTTCTGCCCGAACGCGCCTTCGTCTTTCGGCTTCGTACGGATGGGATTCTACTACTGCCCGTGCCCCAGCCCGCCGCCTCCGAAACCACCTTCACCACCTGGATCCTCGTCAACATCCTCGCCACCACCGCCGCTTTCCCCCTCGCCGCCGCCGTCACCACCTGGATCCTCGTCAGCAGCCTCGCCACCCCCGCCGCCACCGCCAATGCCCCCCTCGCCACCGCCCCCTTCGCCGCCCGCACCCCCGCCGCCGATGTCCCCCTCGCCACCTCCACCTTCGCCGCCCTCACCCCCCCTCCGTTGCCCCCTTCGCCGCCCTCGCCACCTCCACCTTCGCCACCCTCACCCCCCCTCCGTTGCCCCCTTCGCCGCCGCCACCTTCGCCGCCCTCACCCCCGCCGCCCCTACCTCCCCCGCCACCCCCGCCACCCCGAGAGCACTGCCTCCTCCACCGCCACCCCAGAAACCGCCATTGCCTCCGCCCTCCCCCTCACCGATGCCTCCGTCCCCTCCACCGCCACCATCACCATCGCCGCCTTCACCGCCATCTCCCCCCCTCCGCCCTCGCCGCCATCTCCCCCGCCTCCGCCCTCGCCGCCCCCGCCAAGCCCTAGTCCATCGCCACCGCCACGCTCACCATCGCCGCCACCGCCGCCGCCATCACCTCTGCCATCGCCGCCACCATCCCCGCCTCCGGCCCCTCCCCCTCCCACCCCATCACCACCGCCCCCGCAACCGTCCCCCGTCAACAGTCGCCCCCCACCGCCGCGCCCATCCCCACCACCGCCCCGCCCGTCTCCACCATCACCTCCACCACCCTCACCGCCCCCGAGGAAAGCTCCCAAGGTTCCAAAGGCCCCGAAACCCGTTCCTCCGCCGCCTCCATCGCCAGTGCCGCCTTCGCCCCGTCCGAAATCCCCACCACCCTCGCGGTTGCCCTCGCCGCCCCCATCTCCGCCGCCCCCTTTGCCCCGGCCCGACAACACCGTCCTGGTGAACAAATTCCCGTTCTCGTCCTGTACGGCACGTGACGCCGCCCTGTCGCCGTACCGTGTGGCCCCTCCCACCGGCCCCTTCAACGTCACCTCCTTCGACTCCACCTACTGCTTCGCCATCACGGACACCGCCGCCGTGAGCCCCACCAGCCCATGCGCCACCATGGCCGTCAACAAGGTCGAGTTCATCATCGGTGAGGAGGGCGGGGCTGAGAATGAACAAAGTAGTGGACGTGGATAGCTGGAATTCACAAACCTGGACATTGGCAAAGCAATTTCGAGAGTAGTGATGTTACTGTGCTGAGCCTCGTCAACATTCGCCAGCTGCTGCGTACGGCCTCGCCGTACTGCTGGTAGCGGGCGCACTGCCGACTAGGTACAACCCACTTAAACGTTATTCGTGCACATGCCTGCCTAATAAACGCCGCATCCGTTGTTTTGGTGATGTTGGTGCTGCTGCTGCTCGCATGCAGACCTGGCCTGCTGGCAGGAGATCCCCAAGTCAATCCGGCGAGCCACCATCAACGGCGTCCAGGTGTTCCCGACGTACGGCACCAAGACGTGGCGCGGGGAGATGTACGGCCTGCTCGCCTTCTCCAAGCTCGCCACCCTCTTCCCCGTGACCCCCCGGGGCGGGTTGGAGCTGTGCCTGGCGATGGACCCGACCAGCGCCTGCGGGAGGCCCCGGGGGATGTGCTACGGCGACACCTGCGTCTACTCCATCGTCAATGCGGACCTGAGCTGCTGCCCGGTCGAACAAGTGCCGTTCTGATTGTCATAGATGTACTGCACATCGTGTACACACGCGCGTAAGCAGGTCACGCTACGGGTACGGGCTGCTGGATGGTTGGTGGCTGCTGGTTTACGGACGCATGGATCAAATGCAAGGACAGCCGTACGTTGTGACTAAGATGTACGGGCTGCACGGGGAGCATGCAGTTGAGATAGGCCAAGTTTTGTGACTGGAAATGGTGGCCGTGGCAGCAGGAGGCTGTTCATACATCGGTTGGCTTTACCCTGCACGGTGTTTACTTATCATTGATATTGCGTTTACGCGGTTTATCTCGTGAATGAATGCATGGCCCGTTGGCCCCATTCATCGATATTTCCGTATTCACCTGGTGCTGCCAGTTTGATGTCCTACACTGCTGACATATGTATCCTGGCATATATATTGATGTTGCTAAGCAGCAAAGAACCGCCGATCCGTCCCATGTATGCAAATACCGATGCCCGGCGGCTTGTCGGTTGTACCTCGCTCGTACAAATCTTCCGTACGCACCAATCCATGCTTCGTGCATATGTCCCCGCGAGAGGCTTTCCTTCTAGGTTCGGGCACCATTTGGCTTGTTGTTGTGCTTCTGCTGCTGGATGGAGTATCGTTGCTCCTGGGATGGCAGCAGGTGCTTGGCAGCCGCGCGCGTTGCGTTGTGTTTAGAGAAATGACCCGTGTGTGACTGTCTCCCGTAGCTGTATCGTCGTGGCTGTGGTCGGCTTGCTTTGGATTGAGATGGATTCGTCGAGGGCCACTTGTGAGGTGGAGGTCGGGGCGGCTGTGTGCGGGACCGCCGGTGCCGCCGCCGGGCGGCGGAGGGGCGGAGGGACCGGCGCCTAGGGCGGGGTGGTGGGTCGCGGAGGATCCGTGGGGCAGCACGGACGGGGCACATCCGATGTGCAGCAGCCAGGTTGAGATGGATTTGTGGGGAGCTGGGGACCACTGCCAGGGGCCCTACCTCTTACGCAGCAGACCGAAGAGATCTTTGCTCACAGACGAGGCGCAGCGGCAGGCTGAGGGACAAGAGAGGGTCGCATCCAGGGCGCGCCGCGGGTAGTAGTGCCGCACCAAGGCGTCGGTCGGTCACCACCCACGCACCAGCCGTACTGTATGGCAGTGGTCCGCCAGCACGCCAGGGCTGGGGCTGAGCCGGGGACGGGGACGGGGGCGCGCGGCTGCGGCTGTGGCGGGGGCTGGGGCCTGGGTCAGGGGCAGTAACGGGCTGGAACCTGGAAGGCGTTCAGCTGCGGCTGGGGCGGGGGCGTGGGCGGGGGGCCTGCGGCAGGAGCGTAGGCGGCTGGTTTCAGCGGCGTGCGCTCGGTGCTGTCTACGTTGACTGTGCCTACGTGGTGCTGTGGGAGGGGTGACCCAACGCGCTCAGGCCATGCACGGCGCGTGGTCGGGGTGATAAAGGCCCGTACTGCCAGCTAGGGCCTGCGGGCGGAAGGCCTTCGGATGTTTTGCCGTGTGAGCTGTGACCCAACGCTGTTTCCGAGTGCAGCTGCAGACCACCACCACCGGGTTCACCTCGGTGGCCACCAACCGAACTTCATCAGTGGTGCGTGTCGCTGCCATGTCGCATTATACATCTGGAAGCGAGCCGCAAGGTCCATGAACGCGCGCGGACGGTTACCCCGCGGCCAACGGTGGATGCTGAAGGGCTGGCCGCTCGGCGGGCAGTAGTGGTGGATCGGCTCGACGACTTCGCAGAGCTGGGAGTATGTACCGAGGAAGGGTTGGTCAGCGGTGGGGGCTACACACACCATCTTGAAGGTGCAGGATGATCTATCGTCTTGTGTGCCGTGGCCAGGTGCCGTACGTCAGACCAGGGTAATCCGCCGACTGAAGCCCAGTGGGCGCTGAGTAGTAGTGGGTCGCGGGTGCGTGGACGGGGCGGCCGTGCGATCTGTGGACAATTGGCGCCTTTGAATGGGTTGGGCGGAATTTTCGACCCGGTGGGACCGTACGGGCAGGCCCCTGATGGTGGCTCGCGCGCCCCCGTTGCCCTCCAAGACTACGGGCCAGCGCCGGAGACGTGAGCCCGCCTTGGCTGGGGTGGTGGTTCGCTGATAGGGGTGGTTCCCTGGTAGAGTGGGCACGGGGAGTGCTTCGGTGCACTTTTGGAGCCTGTCCGGTGCGCCATGGTGGCGCAAGTTTGTTTATGCCGTGTATGGTGAGGAGGCTTTGGCTGTCATCACCGATGACCCGCGGCGGGGTCCGCTGTAACATCCTCAAGCAATCATACGTACCGACGTTTGTGCAGATAGATGTACACGGCAGGCTGATCCATTTTGAATGAATGAACGGACGTTACAGCGGACCATCTTGTGGGCGCCGCAGTCCGCCCATGCTTAGGCCGGGCCCGGAAGCCAGGCCTGCCTGCCCACCATATGCTTTACCACACCCACCTGTGCCATGCACCACGCGCACGCTGCGACCGCTCGTAGCCCATCCCACTCAAAGCCGTCCCACAAAGCCACGCACCCGCACCTCTTGCATACATGGAACGGTACGTAGGTATTCGTTATTGCTATGCACATAACCGGGGTCAGGTCTGTGTTGGACTGATAGTTTTGATCTTCGCGAAGCAATGAAATGTAAATAAAGAAAGCTAAGGTTTTACGTGAATTCGCAGTGCCTGTATGTACGATGTACGGGCTTGCGAGGTTACCTATCTGTGCGGGTTTTGACGTAGCTACGTAGGGGTGCTGCCTGAAAAATAACGGTTGGTCGATGGGCCTAACTTTTCGTTCGGGACTGTGCGCCCACACCCCGCCCTAATGATAATAATAAGAAGGGGCCAGGTGCGGTGAGGCTCGATACGCGGCTACCACCGGGGCCCTACCCGATCACGACCATCTTGTATCCTTGGCTTGCAGGTATCGTTATTAGTATAGGAGGCTTTCTTCTCATGAACTAATCTTGGACAACCACCCATTAGTGAAAGCTTGGTCCCAACGGTTGCAGACGGAGTACCTGAAAACCCTCAGCAACACTGGTGCAAGCAACGATCATCGGTCGGGCTGGCCGTCGTCAGTTCCGCCTTGTCTTTGGAAGTTGCCATGGATGTGCACGAACATTATCAAATACAAATTTTCCACTAAAAAATTTCATTCTTTGTAGCCGTCTCCTAACGCATGGAAGCGTTTCTTCGCAGGTATGACAACTCCCGGGTAGGTAAATAATATGATTGTCCGTCACTTATATTTTATCGCGGATATGTGGTCAAGTCATGCCCTTCGATTGTGGTAAAAGAAATTTTAACTATAAGCACAGTTACCTTCAGACGGAGGATGTTCCGCAACTGTTGTGGACGAGCATCGGGTGGACGAACCTCGGCTAAGATGGCACATGACGACTGCAAAGCAACATCTTAGTGCTATTCACAGAATATTTCATATCGACATATTAATTACTCTAATACAATTTTACTTTCGTGCAATGATCGCGCGAGTCCGATTCCACACGTGAACGCATATTTCACACAGTGTTACCCGTCAAAACATATATGCTTCAAATACTTATTGCGATGACCACCCAGGGCACATACCTTTTGGACGAACTTCAAACCCCCATAATCATCACTTACAGCTACTAGATTACAAGCTAACTGCCCGCCATCGTATATAGCCTGACAATTTATGCTTGCTCGGTTCCAGTAATGCCGCGACGTACTGCTCCGTAGTGCTCTTCTACATCCGGGAAAGATTTCCCGCCGCACTAAAGCCGCGATATGCCACCATACACTGAGATGTGTTGGCATCAATAATATAAAGATTTTGTTAACAAGTGTTGATGGAAAACTGCAAGATGTTTGTCAAATACGGAGATCACATTTTCTCAACTGCTGTACGGATACAGAGCGATCTAATTCGTCATTGACGAAGCGATCCAAAATCAGTGAGCTTGCCCTGTAGGTCCGGCGTACTGGGGATAAGATTTATGTATTTCTTTGGAGCAACGCACGGCCAGTGCAAATCTACTCCTGACAAAGTGTCCATTTGGAATCATCATCTCGGAGGACCTGCCCGACGCTCGCTTCCTATTTCTCGGTGAGTAAAGCATCAAAGTACATGACCGAAGTCGCTTTTCGCAATGCTGAAGTTGTGGACGACAAGTCTCGGACGAGGCTCTGATGGTCGCGCGTTGTTGACAGTAATGACTCGGGCCGCACTTCTCAGCCAGGCAACCTTGATAGATACTGAAGTCGTGCGTGGTTCGTGCTGTAATGCCTGCCGCTACTGCAGGGCAAGCCAGCTATCGATTGCTCGCCGTGACGCAAGCTGCACCAGCCATTCATTTCCGACGACATTCATAAACATCCGGACTTAATGTGGCTGCATCAAGTGGGCGGCGGCGGCCGCCCAGGCCTTGGCCGAGACAGCAGTGACATCGCCATCGCTGCCCCTGCCGCGACGCTCTTGTTCGCATCCTTAAGGGCGACGAGGTGCTCTGCGGTTGCCTTCGCACATCATCAACCTCGTCGCCTGCTGCTGCTGCCGGCGCTGCTCCTCCTCATCGCCGGTATCCCAGGCGGATACTCTGGTGCGCCGTTCCCACCGCCCCCTGCTTCATCGTACCCCTGCGGCCGCCTCCTCCTCTTTTACAACGACACGTTGGTGGATCGGGTGCCCGCACCTTTTCGTGATGTTGCGACGGGCAGAGTCGTCATACCTGAATCCGTGGTGTCATCCACCGCGTTGCCGTACACAGTGGGAGAAACCCCCGATCCCGATTACCCCAACCTGTTCTTCAACGTCACATCGGCCAACCTCTCCGCCAACGTGTTCGCATATGCGGCGCTGCCCGTGTCGTTCGTACGGGATTACTTGGGTACCACCGGCTGCCAACCGCCTAACTTGGTACGATTGTTCGCAGTCGGGTTGGCCCGCCAGTTGTCCCTCAACATCAGTGCCGTACCTGTTGGAACGTCGGCTGCATTATCCCTCAAGGCCGCCTTCAGTTATTTCTTCCCGCCGGACCAGTTACGGAAATGTACAGTGATCCCGGTATACATGATTCTACAGCTGGCCACAGCCTACCTGGATCTGCTTGGATACAGAGAAACGTCAAATTATTGGGCAGGTGAGAATTTCGTAAGGGCTAACGACCCCAACGACCCCTACTGCCCGAACGCGGCGTCCTCCTATGGCTATATCAGATTAGGTGTCTACTACTGCCCGTGCCCCAGCCCGCCGCCTCCACAACCACCCTCGCCGCCGCGGTCACCACCGCCGGCCTCGTCGCCACCGCCGCTTCCCCCCTCGCCACCACCGTCACCACCGTCCCCGCCCCCTGCACCGTTAGCATGCGGCCGCCCCCTCCTCTTTCACAACAACCAGTTGGTGGACCGAGTGCCAGCGCCTTTTCGGTCAGTTGAGACGGGCAAAATCGTCATACCTGAGTCCGTGGTGTCAAGCACCGTGCTGCCACACACTGTGGGAGAGACCCCCGATAGCGACTTCCCCAACCTGTTCTTCAACGTCACGGCGGCCAACCTCTCAGCCAACGTATTCGTGTATGCGGCACTGCCTGAGTCGGACTTCAGGTATTATTTGAATCTCGTTGGCTGTCAGACGCCCAACTTAATACAATTCTTTGCTGGTGGGCTTGGTCGCCAGCTTCCCTTCGACATCAGTGCCGTGCCGGTGGGCACGGCGGCCGCCTTAACCGTCAAGCCCGCCTTCAATTATGTCTCACAGGACCAGTTGAGGAATTGCTCCGTGGTCCCGATCTATTTGGTTTTACAGCTGGCCACAGCTTACCTAACTGGGCTTTCCTACACGGAATCGTCTCACTATTGGGCGGCGGAGACTTGGGTATCGGCCAACGACCCCAACGACCCCTTCTGCCCGAACGCGCCTTCGTCTTTCGGCTTCGTACGGATGGGTTTCTACTACTGTCCGTGCCCCAGCCCGCCGCCTCCGAAACCACCTTCACCGCCGCGATCATCACCGTCACCGCCTCCATCCTCACTGGCCTCGTCGCCACCGCCGCTTCCCCCCTCGCCACCACCTTCATCATTGTCCCCGCCCCCTGCTTCATCGTTAACATGCGGCCGCCCCCTCCTCTTTCACAACAACCAGTTGGTGGACCGAGTACCAGCGCCTTTTCGGTCAGTTGAGACGGGCAAAATCGTCATACCTGAGTCCGTGGTGTCAAGCACCGTGCTGCCACACACAGTGGGAGAGACCCCCGATAGCGACTTCCCCAACCTGTTCTTCAACGTCACGGCGGCCAACCTCTCAGCCAACGTATTCGTGTATGCGGCGCTTCCCGAGTCGGACTTCAGGTATTATTTGAATCTCGTTGGCTGTCAGACGCCCAACTTAATACAATTCTTTGCTGGTGGGCTTGGTCGCCAGCTTCCCTTCGACATCAGTGCCGTGCCGGTGGGCACGGCGGCCGCCTTAACCGTCAAGCCCGCCTTCAATTATGTCTCACAGGACCAGTTGAGGAATTGCTCCGTGGTCCCGATCTATTTGGTTTTACAGCTGGCCACAGCTTACCTAACTGGGCTTTCCTACACGGAATCGTCTCATTATTGGGCGGCGGAGACTTGGGTATCGGCCAACGATCCCAACGACCCCTTCTGCCCGAACGCGCCTTCGTCTTTCGGCTTCGTACGGATGGGATTCTACTACTGCCCGTGCCCCAGCCCGCCGCCTCCGAAACCACCTTCACCACCTGGATCCTCGTCAACATCCTCGCCACCACCGCCGCTTTCCCCCTCGCCGCCGCCGTCACCACCTGGATCCTCGTCAGCAGCCTCGCCACCCCCGCCGCCACCGCCAATGCCCCCCTCGCCACCGCCCCCTTCGCCGCCCTCACCCCCCCCTCCGTTGCCCCCTTCGCCACCTCCACCTTCGCCGCCCTCACCCCCCCCTCCGTTGCCCCCTTCGCCGCCGCCACCTTCGCCACCCTCACCCCCCCCTCCGTTGCCCCCTTCGCCGCCACCACCTTCGCCGCCCTCACCCCCGCCGCCCCTACCTCCCCCGCCACCCCCGCCACCCCGAGAGCACTGTCCCCTCCACCGCCACCCCAGATACCGCCATCGCCTCCACCCTCCCCATCCCCGCTCCCTCCGTCCCCACCACCGCCACCATCACCCTTGCCGCCCCCACCGCCATCGCCCCCGCCTCCGCCCTCGCCGCGATCTCCCCCGCCCCCGCCCTCGCCGCTCCCGCCAAGCCCTACTCCATCGCCACCTCCACGCTCGCCATCACCACCACCGCCGCCGCCATCACCTCTGCCATCACCGCCACCCTCCCCGCCCCCGGCCCCTCCCCCTCCCACCCCATCACCACCGCCGCGCCCATCCCCACCACCGCCCCGCCCGTCTCCACCATCACCTCCACCACCCTCACCGCCCCCGAGGAAAGCCCCCAAGGCTCCCAAGGCTCCGAAGCCCGTTCCTCCGCCGCCTCCATCGCCTGTGCCGCCGTCGCCCCGTCCGAAATCCCCACCACCCTCGCGGTTGCCCTCGCCGCCCCCATCTCCGCCGCCCCCTTTGCCCCGGCCCGACAACACTGTCCTAGTGAACAGATTCCCTTTCTCGTCCTGTACGGCACGCGACGCCACCCTGTCGCCGTACCGTGTGGCCCCTCCCACCGGCCCCTTCAACGTCACCTCCTTCGACTCCATCTACTGCTTCGCCATCACGGACACCGCCGCCGTGAGCCCCACCAGCCCATGCGCCACCATGGCCGTCAACAAGGTCGAGTTCATCATCGGTGAGGAGGGCGGGGCTGAGAAAGAAGAAAGTAGTGCGCGTGGATAGCTGGAACCCAGTGTGTACGAACAGCAGTCGGCTTCATTGCCGTATCGCATACGACGGATGGAAAGGGGTTCAGCTGCCGGGGGGGGGGGGGACGGAGTGTGTGTGCGCTCAGCAGCAGGCAACGATGAAATGCTAGGTTGCGAGCGCTCTATGAAGCGTCTGCATGACTTTCAAGCGAACCTGGACAGCAGCAAAGCAAAATCAAGCGAGTTGTGATATTACTGTGCTGAACGTGCCTCAACAGCATTCGCTACCTTGCTGCTGCTGCTGCTGCTGCTGCCCGCATGCAGACCTGGCCTGCTGGCAGGAGATCCCCAAGTCAATCCGGCGAGCCACCATCAACGGCGTCCAGGTGTTCCCGACGTACGGCACCAAGACGTGGCGCGGGGAGATGTACGGCCTGCTCGCCTTCTCCAAGCTCGCCACCCTCTTCCCCGTGACCCCCCGGGGCGGGTTGGAGCTGTGCCTGGCGATGGACCAGACTAGCGCCTGCGGGAGGCCCCGGGGGATGTGCTACGGCGACACCTGCGTCTACTCCATCGTCAATGCGGACCTGAGCTGTTGCCCGGTCGAACAAGTGCCGTTCTAAGTACCGTAATTTTCGATGTATTCGATTGTCGTACTAACTGTTGTATTGATTGTCGTGGCAGTTTGTTTGTTATGCGGAATTCGTGCGCTGCAGGACAAATCGTGTGCACATGCATGCGCGCAGTAATAAGGTCATCACGTGCATGGTGTTTAGGCAGGTACGGGTCGTACGGGCTGCTGGATGGTAGCGGGCGGGAGCATGGACGCGTGGGTGCAACGAAAGGAAGACAGTCCTGGTATGGCTTGTTTCTGACTTGCAGCACGTTTATTTGTACATGCAGCACGGTGGCCTGTCGGGGTAGATACAGTTTTGTTTGTGACTGGAAGTAACGGTCGGCCAGCCTCGGTCAGTGACATAGTGAGTGACTCGATGGATTGCCCAATTCTTCGCTTGCACTCTCTTATTGGCGGCGCGCGCTTGGCAGGACGGCTAGCTTGTTGTTCGTGTATAAATTGGCTGGTGGTGGTCGGTTGAGGTAGGATGGATGCTGTTTCGTTCATCTCGTAGATCGATCTCGGCACGACATGCATGATCCGCAAGATCGCTCGGGCGTTTCTCCATACCGTACACCCGCCGTGGCGTATTCGTTTGCTTGCAGTGCGTGCTTAGATGGCAGGCAGGATGGATGGCTGCTCATAGGTTGGCTTGCACCATGCGTGGTGGTGATTGATGAGGATACTTAGATGCTGCTGCTGCTGCTGCGCGAATCTCGTAGGTGCAATATTATATATTCCCCCCCCACGTACACCTGCTGCGGCGGGGATGTGCGTGCGTGCGGCAGAAGAGTGCTTCTTGACCACGGGCCCTACTGGTTGCCATCATCAGCAGGCCTACTGCTGGGTGCGGTGCGTGCATGATGACGTATGTGTTTGTGTATGGCTACGGACTGTTTGTGAGCCATTAGTCCTCCGAAGATAGAGCGATCGAGCTCGGCTTGTGGCCGGCCTAGCTGCCTGCGGTTTCGCGCCACGACGGCGTTTGAAGTGCGAGTGAGGACCAGCGTGGGAATTTATGTCTGTCTCGCTGCTGTGGGGATCTCCGTCGTGATCCTGCCTTTTGTGGTTTTTCCGCGCGTAAACACATGCACTTTGATTGTGTCATTGCAAATGGTTTATTTTGGATTCCCTGACGGCTTCCTTACATTATTAATTAAGTAACATCATGTTGCAGTGGACCCGGTTGGGCTCGATGCGTGTAATAAGAGCTCGGCCTGCGCGCAGGGCACGCACGCTAGACGGAAGGACGGCCTTGTGTATGTATTTGCTTTGCTTTCGAGCTTTACTGGCTTGCTTGACGTTGATCGGCGGTTTTCAGTGCGTAGTGTCCTCTGATTGAATGTCACATATATATACACAGGCTTAACTTGCATGCAGGTTAGTTTCTTGGGCGGACGGACGCACGCTAGCAAGCACAGATTATTGTATATCACTGTTCGTCAATCGTCTGCGGCGTGCGTACTGCGTTACTCAACTGGAGTCCCCGCAGCAGCAGCAGGCAGCAGCAGGCGGCAGCAGGCGAGTCTGTCTTATTGTCCGTGATGTTCGTTATTGCAGTGGGCCCCGCCGCGGGTTATCGGTGGCAGCCGGGTGTATGTGGCCTTGATCTTAACTTCTTAGAAGGCTAAGGGATGGGTCCGCCAGCAGGCAGGGTCCCGCCCGGGCGGGTAGGTGCGGGTATGTAGGTTTTGGCGTACCGGGCGTATCCCGCGAAACCAGCCGCCCCGCCCTTAAATAACATGCACCATGCACCATAGCACCATAGCACGGGATGGAGACATATTTACGGGCAAAACCCCCGGAATTTTTCTATTTCCCGGACCCCCAAGAAACCTGCGAGATTTCATTTGTTTGACGCTGTGGAGAGCCGGAAATCTGCCCTGCCAACTATTTTCCAGACTACCAAAAGGGCCTGGAAATCTGCAGGCGCAGGGGCAATTCCTGCATCGTACACCTGTCTACCGCCAAAACACACTCTGATGCCGTGTCCCCAACTCCTGTTTACCCTCCCATATGCATACATCCATATGTCGAAGTACAAGCATTGGATGGGCCTGTCGTTTATGGGTGCGGCGGCCGTTATATATGTGGCAACCGCACGCTACAGTTTTATCCCCAGTTCTGCGCACCGGAAGCTAATGCATTTCAGGCTTTGTTGTTGGGCACTTGAGTCTAACAGGGCGCGGAGGGGTAGGCACCATGTCCCTAGAGGACAACGGGTCTGCCGTTGCTGCCGCTCTGAAGACCAGATTGAAGATGAGAAGCATGTTCTACTCGACTGCCCGGCTTATGATGCAATACGCGCTGAGGAAGGGTTTCACCGCCCAAACACTATGAGGGAGGCGATGGCCTGGGATCCGGCTCGTTTGGCAAAGATGTTGGAGCGCATGTGGGCTCACCGTAATTCTATCGTGCCCTTTGGGCGCTAGTCTCGTCGACTCCTGTTAATGCGGTATTGCAAACCAGTGCTTTTGGGCGTTTTGTTTGCCCTTGGGCCTCCGGCTCGTATGGGTATGTGCAGGTATGGGGTTACGCACCCCCAACCATGTAACACACACACGCGCATGCATCCGCAACGCAAGGAAAGCGCGCTTCAGGCCTCCAACACTGAGAATCCCTGTCGTAGCTGTGGTAGCAGTGGCCCTGCAGTCGAAACACGCAGAAATATTTACGGCCTGCCTCGGAGGTTTTTATTTCCTGGCACCTAGGAAGCCCCTCAAAATCTGCCCTGCCAAAGGTTTTTTGGCTACTGGCGACAGGCCGGAAACCTGCGGAATTCTATTTCCCCGTTTTGGAAGATAGCGACACTGCATGGAGCCGGGACGCCGCCCACAGCCCAAATACAGCTGCCCAGCGACCTCCGTCCATTATTGTCGGTCTCGCGCGGCTTGTCGATAGCTAGATAGGCGTGCGTGTGAGGGCACCTACCGAGGAAGCAAGCGTCCGTCCGGCTGCGACATTAGTGGGTGGGGCTTGCTGGGCTCCGGGCCTCCGGGCCTCGCTCCTGCCTCTCCATCCTCCCGGCCCTGCAACACGCATGGCAGCTCGGGTGCTGCCCGCGGACCGAGTCCTCTATCTCTCCGTCGTTCTGTCGTACCACGCAACCGGACCCCGCACCCCGGCCCTACATCCATCCGCCCATCCGCCCATCCGCCCATCCATCCATCCATCCCTCAGAACCTCGCCTGCTGACACATCGATCAATCGTTGAGGCCAAGCAACCCCTTCCGACTCGACATGCCGAAGGGCGGCGCTGGCGGCGGCGGCGGCTTCGGCGCGGGAGGCCATAACCACGGTGGCGGCGCCGCGGCCCATCACGGCGGCGGCGGCGGCGGCGGTGGCGGCCGCGGTGGCGGGGCCCATCACGGTGCCGCCGCTGCTGCGCACCACGGTCGCGGCGGTGGCGGGCACGCGATCGCGAAAGTACTGGACCGCGGCGACGGCGCCGCCGTCGCTGCCGTCGCCAGAGACGGCCGCGGCGGCGCCGTCGCCATCACGGCTGCCCGCCAGGGCGACGGCGGCGGCATCAAGTACGACATCCGGCAGATCCCAGCAGGCCACGCGCTGGAACAGCCCAAGGCTGGCAAGAAGTGAGACGTGTCAGCCAACACCCACCACGGAGGGGACGACCTCCACGGGCAGGAAGTGCATACCGTAGACAGGGCCGCTTGTGCCGAGTTCGCGCCGTCGGCGGTTGGTATCAGGTGTTCAGTATGGCAAGGGTTTGTTCAGTAGGTAACTTCCTCCCGAGTCCGAGTTGCTTTTCACCAAGTAAATAAATCTGTTGCCGGGTGTTGTGGACGTCCTCGCTGACACTGTATTGTACTGTAGCACGGGGAGTGTTGAACTGAACTGCAGGTTGTACGGTATGAGCAGTGTTGAAGAGGTCAGGAGTGCTGACGTGTCTAGCCACGCCCTAGGCCCTGCATACCCTCCTCCATTGCAATCCACGTTCGATGGACGCATGCCTAGGATCACTGTGAATGCTCCTCGTGGGATTTTGCACCTTGGGCTGGAACGCCACGCACTGGAATATCACAATGTGTAACCGTACATCACGAAGGAATGGGTTCCGCATCTCTAAGCAGCATCCCTGAAAGTACCGCGAAATAACGGCTACTGGGCAATCAAGGAGGCGACCGAAGTTACCCAGCAGCCGTTACACGATGCCGGCACAGGCGAGCATAGCAAACATCGCCCGACCGGGGATGACCAGCTGATACTGCTGCTGCATCTGATTGAATGAACGTTACAGCGGACTGCTGCTGCATCTGTTCTAAGGGCCGCCAGATGGATTCCAGAGGCGTGTATGAAGGACGCGACGCGGGGCCTACGAAGTGTCTGTATGTACGGGAAGCTGACGCGTCGACGTACGGGACCGCCGACAGCGCTCCAGCCTGCATTCGCCAATCACCACTGTACGACAATTGGGTAGCGGTCAGCGAGTGCCGTACGGTTGTCATTCAGAGGGGGTTGTACTGTACGAGACCCGCTCCGCGGACTGAGGCATACACACACACAGCGGTGTTCTTTTCCTAAACACACAGCCAGCCAGACGCATACTTGCACGTGCACGCGTTCAAACAGACAAACCCGCTTCCGCCTCCCGCCAACCGGGGTCTTCCTCGCGGCTGCAGGGGCCCATTGCCGCAAGGAACGTACTGTAACTGTCATAATAAGATTATAATAATATTACAAATGGGGAGATTGACACAGACACAATTAGCGTGCCTGTGGCACTGACTTGTCGGCCCTGTTGAGTGAACGCGACTCGTGCGCACCTACCCACTCAAACCCAGTCGGTACCCGGATTACCCGCCTTCCCTCCCTTTCCGGGATGTGGGCCCGGGTTCATGTCTGGGTTTCAACTTTCTTTTCCTGTTGACCTCTCTTCCTCCCTTTCACCCGCCTGCCTACCCGCCCGCCCGCCCGCCTGCCCTGCACCGCACCGCACCACAACCGGCGCCCGGTCAAGATTGCCAGCCAAGACCCAAAACGGCTTGCCGCCGACGCGGGTGCGGCGCTCGCGCCCTTGGGGCCCTGCTTTGTCGTCGCGAAAGTGCAGCCCTGCAGCCGATACCCTAACACCCCGACCGATACGGGATGGAGTCGGGCGCGCATCTATGCCGCACCGGCACGTAGGAGCGGCACCGCCGATTCCCCGGATTCACCTGGATCACGTCCTATCACAAGCCCCTCACGCTCCCCTCGGCGAGTTCGGGGGAGGGGTGGGTGGGTGGCTGTCCTTGCTACACGCGCCTCCCGCCGGTGCATAGGGCCCGCCTACTGGCGCGGGGCAGGCTGTCCTCCAAACGCCTCTCCCCCCGATCGCACAAGCGCGCCAAAGAGGGACCACCCCAAGAGCACACCGGCGGGCGCGCCTGCCGCTGCTCCTTAGATCGCCGCCACCCGCTCCTAACGCAGCACCCGCCCGGCTGACGGACTCGCCGCGACCTGCCTGCCCGCGCACCCGCCTGCTGCGTGCTCACTCACATGCCAGCCGAAAAGAGCACGCCGAAGAAAAAGAGAGCACGTCGCACACATGGGATGATGATGATGAAGGTGGTGGCGGTGATTCGGAGCCCGGCATCCGTTCAGAGCTCTGCTGCTCTTGTACCTCCCTTTGCTCCCCATCCCATCCCATCCCATCGCTGCGCCCCCTCCCCGCCGCCGCCCCGCGCGCACATTCGTGATCAAAAGAGCACCAGGTGATGATGGCAACGTCCGCCAAGGCCATCCGATGGGCAGCCGTCCAAACCCTCCCGCCCGCCCTGCGCTGCGCCGCCCGCAAGATCTGGTCTTCTCTGCTACCTACTTGTCCTCTGCGTCCAACCGGGCATTCGACTACGGGCACGACTACGGGCACGACTACGGGCTTCGCCCCCCTGGACCTTGACCGCTCTTGCCGTCTCGCGCGACTGCGGCGCTGCAAAAGCCCTCTGCACGCCAGCGGTGCATGCAAGTCCGGTGCCGCGCCCGCGCCCTGCACCGCCCACACTACCCTTTCAGCACCGTCCACCTCCTCCCCCCTGCCCCCCGCACACCGCGCTGAGGACCCTCAGGCAGTGCCGCACACCCTGCCGCCAGATGGCTGTGACCAGCGCCCGTGACCAGTGCGCCTTCCCCCTTTCCCTTCTCCCTGAAGTGACGTCCTCCCACAGTCCAAAGGCTTCACCACCCAGTCCACCGCCTCCGCCTGTGCGCCTGATCCAATCCCGCACCTCGCCGCGTTCCGGTTACAAAAGGGGAACACGACCGGCCCCTCCCTGCCAGCCCCTTTGTCCCGCACGGCCTGGTTTGCTGTCGCACTTTGAGCCCCCCAAAACCGCTCATCTACATCACTCCGCACCCAAAAACTGCAAAACAAAGACTACACATCCACAAGCGGGCTCTTGTGATGAGTTTCCAAGCAAATCCGATTGCACCGGAGGGCACAGCGGGGACTAAACCCCCCGACCTTACCAACCCGCCGTACACCTCCAAACGCCCATATCTGTAAGCGCTCGCAGCGGAGGGAACCTCTCTCGCAACCTTCTGACCCTGTGTGTCGGAAGGCAAGTGACGGTGATGGGACTGGCCACGAGACGTGCCACCCGGGCGTCGTCCCCTGCCATGGGTGCAGACGGGTCGTGCGCTGCTACTGGGGGATCCGGGTGCGAGGACTGTCGGACAGTCGCGGTAGTCCCACAAAGGGAGGAACGCTGTCCCGGCAAACCCTACCCTACCCTACCCTACGAGCCCGTGCAAAACACAAACACAAACCCACGCGACCGGCTCGCGCAGCTGGGGCGGGTCTCCGTACAGACACAAAAACACACACGGCCCGGTCCGCTCGCGACCACACAAATGCTGGAGGGCACACGAGCAGCGCCTGGGCCCTCCCTGGCAGTGGGGCCGGACGTACCCCTTCCCCCGAACTGCCTACAGGGCAGGTGCAGAGGCCCCGGTCCATGCCGCGTGTCGGGCCACTCTGCGGCTCCGGCTTCGGCCGCAGACCCGCACCGCCAACAAACATCGCAACCAGCACTGCCCGCCCTCCGATCTCGGACTGGAGCTGCGATCGCGCCTACAGGGGTGCCAGGACCGCTGCACCGCGGTGTACTGCGGTGCTCTGTACACATATACACGCACACCAGGGGCAGTGGCAGGCGTGCGGCATATCTGTGTTTCATGGGCTCGGCTGGGGCGGGTATGTGACATACGGGCATTTCCCGGGGCATGTCACGCGCCCCTGCCCCGCCTGTCTACGCATACACACACACACACACGCACGCACACATGCCTGGGCGGTTCTGGGTGGGCTTCTCATTAAACACACACATGCCATGGTGGTCTGGCCCATGGTGGTCGGGCGGAGGTTCTTGCTAACCACACAGGCTCGTTAAGGTTGCGCACCCGTGTGCGGAGCGACAGCGTCCGCCCGTCCGTCCGTCCGTCCATCCGCCCGTCCGTCCGTCCATCCTCAGCACCACGCGCAACGCCTCCACGGGCCCATCCCCCGTTCCTCCAAAGACGCCTCCTAATGTGGCCGAAGCCGCCTCAATCCCCTAACTGACCCCGTCACACACACCCGCACACGCTCTCAAACACACACATACACAAACACGAGTTTCTTCTCTTCTCCAACCACACGGTTTTCCTGAACGTAGGTAGGGACACACACGGGGGTGTGTGTCCTTCCTGGGGGTGCCAGGCAAGCGGCTGCGCCGGGTCTGGCCCCCTCAGCGGCCTCACCACCCGTCCACCAGCATGTAGCAGCCGCCGCCACTCTGCACCGCAGTGATGAGGACCCCCAGCGGCTCAAACAGCTCCAGGGGAGGCGGACCCACGAGCCCCGCCAGCGTGCCGCACACCTCCGTGTTGGGCGCGAGGCGGCCCTGCGCAGCCGCGCGGGCGGGCGGGCGGTGAGGTTAAAAAGAAACAGGTGAGGACGAGGTGAGGTGAGGGAGGAGGTGAGGCGTGTTTATTTGCACACAGATTACTTTTACACATGTATATATATAATACAAGATTACAAGACATGGCAAGACAATGTGTAAGGATGGTGCGAGACGGGGTCCGATCCTAGCATCTTGTGTGTGTTGTGTGTGGGAATCTGGTTGCGCGCGGGTGTGCGACCGGCGCTACCCTTGCCCTGCCTTGCCCTGCCTCGCTACACCCCGAGCCGCTTCCCTCCCCCATAGTGGACGCTGTCACGCGCCCCTGCAACCCCGTGCAGTGCGCTCTCCACCGGCCTCCGTTCGGGTCCATACCTTGTATGATTGCCAACCACTTCGCTGTGCCCCTCCCTCCCCCGCGCCACCCGGCCCTACTCTACCTGCAGGCAAGCCGTGATCATGGAATCCACGTCCATAGGGCCCACGACCTGCACCCGCTGGGTCATGACGACGACGCCCTGGCCCTGCTGGACCTTACCGCCCGCGCCTCCGCCACTGCTGCTGCCGCCACCACCGCCGCTGCCACCGCCGCCAGCGCCTCCGTCGCTGCCCTTTCGATACCCATGACCGCTCTTGCCCGACCAGCCTCCACTGGACCCTCCCGAGCTGCCCCTCATGTGGCCATGGGGCCCCGGGTGCTCGAAGCCCGGCGGCCGCATCAACCGGCCGCTGTTGCCGGCGGGGCCCGGGCCCCCGGTGGCGGCGGACGCCGCGGCCGCGTCGTCGCTGTACGGCTGTGGCGGCTCCGGCGCCTGGCGTACG
Organism: Eudorina sp. 2006-703-Eu-15; assembly: GCA_003117195.1. NCBI lineage: Eukaryota > Viridiplantae > Chlorophyta > Chlorophyceae > Chlamydomonadales > Volvocaceae > Eudorina > Eudorina sp. 2006-703-Eu-15. The sequence continues at coordinate 143,580 of BDSI01000114.1, forward strand.
GCAGTCCACCAGAGCGCCGCCGCCGCCACCGCCGGCTGCGCGGCGGCCGGCGCGTTGTGGGTCCGGGCGCCGGTGAACAGCGCGATGACGGCGTTGCGCCTGAGGGGCGGCGGGTGGGGGGTAAATTGAAAAAAGAAATAAACTCGAAGAACGACGGCGGCGTGTGGGGGTATCGGAAATTGTGGGGGATGTCGGCGATGTTGGGAGTGTGTATGTCCGGATGGCGACAATGTTTGAGTGTCGAGGATGTCGGGGTTGTTGGCCAGCCAGGCAGCGAGGTGGGCGACCACAAGCGGTTTGTACTGCGGTACACGCCGAGCGCGGTACGGCGCGCCGCCGCCGCCGCGGTCGCTACCCACACACCCTCTCCTCTCACATCAATAACAAAGACGGGCAAAACAACGTGGGCTGGGGACAACCAGAGGCAAGTAGGCAACCCCGAGTCGTGTACTTCAGTCTGTTCTGAGCTCCCGCTTACCAGTCGTTGTTGAACATCATGGCGAAACCCGGCGGGGGCGACGGCCCGTTGCGCAGGGGCACGTAGGGCCCTTCTCGCAGCAGGAGATGCTGCTGGGGCGGCGGCGGCGGCGGCGGCAGCACGGGGTGGTGCGGCGGCGGGTGCAGCAGCACCTGCTGGGGCGGCTGCTGCGGCTGCGGCGGCCGCTGCGCCATGCGGCCGGTGGGGACGTCCTTGCCGAGCTGGGCGTGATGCTGGATGTGGTGGCTGTGATGGCTGTTGTGATGGCTGTTGTTGTGGTTATAATGGTGGTTGACCTGCTGCGGTTGCGGCTGCGGCTGCTGCAACGGCTGAGGGGGACCATTGGGCTGCGGCTGCTTTTGCTGCTGTTGCTGCGGCTGTGGTGGCTGCGCTGCCGGTTGCTGTCCCGGCTGCGGGCTAGGTCCCCTGGAGCCGACATCAGGCGTCACCGACGCCGTCCCGCCGGTAGAGGAGGCCGACGTCGTCACCGTCGCTGCCGACACGCCCTCCGCCCGGGCCGGAGCAGGCGCTGCCGGCGCCGTGGGACCCGCCGCGGCCGCGTCCCCGCCGCCCAGCGGCGGCGACGTCCGCCCCCGCGCCGCCCGCTCACCGTCCAGCCCCTGTTGCGCTGCCGGCGGCGGCGGCGGTGGCTGCTGCTGCTGCTGCTGCTCCTCCAGATCCTCCTCCGCGAAAATGCTGTGCAGCGCTCGAACAATGCCCGAGCTGATGCCGCCGCCGCTGGCGCCGCCGCCGCTGCTCATCCGCTCTCGCCCCTCCGGCCCCGCCGCGCCGCCGCCGCCGCCGCCGCCGTCGCTAGACGTACCCACGCATGCCGCCACGGCCCCACCGCCGCCGCCACTGCCGTACAGCGCCGACGCCGAGTTGCGGCTGAAGCACCGCGCCGCGAAGCCGGCGGCGGCGGCGGCGGCCGCGCCGCCGTCGAATGTCGGCTGTGTCGCCGTCAGGTATCCCGGGACGCCGAAGGCGGCGGCGATGGTCGCGTCCAGGGAGGTCTGCGTGGCCCGTAGCTGCTGCAGCGGGTCTAACCCCCAAAGCCGTGTGCAGGTGGGCCTTATGAGATGTTCGCCGCAGAACAACCCGTGCGGCAGCATCGACAGCTGCGGCAGCGGCGCCGCCAAGGGGTTGTACGACGATTGACACTGCCGTACGGGTGACGGCGGCCGCGAGTTGCTTCCCGTGGTGGCATCCTGTTCCTCACGCCGTTGCTGAGGCTGCTCCTGTCGGTCTGTGGGTTGTGACTGGGCGCCTGACTGAGATGGCGGTTGGGGAGGCTGGCCGCCGGCCGCCACCGCGGCCGCGGCGGCCTGTGCCTCCACCACCGCCGCCGCGGTCGCGGCCGCGGCGACGGCCGCCACAGATGCCGACACGGCGGCGCTCGCCGCCGCCGCGGCAACGGCGGCGGCCGCGCCCGCACTCGACGTCGGCCGCGGCGAGTGCGCCATGTACGAACAGTACGGCGAAACCATCGCGCGGTACAGATCCGGCAGATCCGGAAGCCGGCGGATTGGTGACGACAGGACTTGGATGGGCTGTACGGCCTGCCACGACATGACCTGGGCCACCGGCGACGCCGGCGGCGGCCCGCCTTGCTGCGCCGCCGCCGCCGCTTGCTGCTGCAGCTGTTGCATGTGCGAAGGCAACGGCGACGCGCCGCCGCCGCCGCCGCCGTGCGGCGGCGGTGGCGGCGCTCGCACTATCGACCCGTGGACCTGATGTCCACCACCTGGTGCGAGACCACCGTACAATGTGTACGACACGTGCCCTCCTCCGCCTCCGCTGCCGTCACTCCCGCCGCCGCCGCCGCCGTGTGGGTGCGGTGTGCCGTTCTGCGCCCCAGCGGGTCGGGCACCCGCGGGGCCCGGTGACGGCGACAGCAGCCCACTGCTGACCGCCGCCGACAGCGACGAACAAGCTGACGAGCCAATCGACGACGACAAAACGGACGACGCGCCGCCTCCGCCGCCGCCGGCGGCGTCGGACGACGTGACCCGAGTCGCCGGCGCCGGCGTCCGCGAAAGCGCGCCGTTCGAGGTCTGTCCCCAAGGCGCAGCGGCGGTGCGACCAACCGGCAACCCCATCGCGGCCGCTGCCCCGCCGCCGCTGTCACCGGGAGCCACGGCTGCACCGCCGTGTTGTCGTACTAGCACGCTGGGCACGCTGAGGTGTACGGAAGTGCTGGTGGTGGTGGCGGCGAGGGCCGAGGGCACGCTCGCTGTCCGGCCCACGTTGTATCGCGAGGAGGCGGGGCCGCCCGCCAGCGCTGCCGCCTTGACGGGAACGAACTCGTTGGCCTGGTTGGGGTTGGGGTGGTGTGTGTGGAAGGCGCATTAAGCCATGTGTGTTTAGAGGAGAGACCCGCCCGACCTAAGCCGTGTGTCTGTCTGTTATGTGTCCCTTCGCAGGCATCTCTCGAGTGCGTGGCATCGGTATGCGACTGGCCCGGCAGCGCCCGACGGATGTGCGTACGCATGCGTGTGTATGTTCGTAGGCAGGCGCAGATCAGGAATGCGTGAGTGACACGCCCGGGGCAGAGCAGTGCGCAGATAGTTGCCTGTGTGCGTTTATATACCAATATTTATATACCCAATGCCCGACCCACACAGTGACTGTGTGGGTTCTCATGGGCGGTGTGCGTCTTCGGGTCCTCGATGAGATGTGTGTGTGTGTGTGTGTTACATGGTTGGGGGTGCGTAACCCCATACTTGCACATACCCATACGAGCCGGAGGCCCAGGATGTGAGATGTGAACGTGAACGGGCGCAGTTCAGACGAGGCGCGGGTGGCCGCCACACGATGTCGCGCCCCATACTTCGGGGAAACAAGGAGGCGCATCGATCGGCGGTAGGCCGCACAAGGGGGCCCTACATCAAGGAAGGGATGACGCCCCAGGCGCTCAGAGGCCCCATGCCAGCCTCGTGGATGCCCTCGGCGATTCGTACACGCCCCCTTTATGGCTGTCCCTTTATGGCTGTCCCTTCATGGTTATCCAAGCCCTGTGCCGCCTGTTACAACCCGCAACCCGCACCCGGGACGACGGCCTCACACATACGAAGAAGACAGCACGCACACACACTGCTCAGTTTCATACACACACGTACACACACACTGCGGGCGGGCTTCTCATTGAACACACTGCTCGGTTTTAAACACACATAGACATACATACTGCTCGGTTGGGTGGTTCTGGGCGGGCTTCTCATTGAACACACTGCTCGGTTTTAAACACAATACGCGCACACACCTGCGGATTGAGCTTCGAAGCCGACAGGGGCGGCTGCGACGCACCCGCACCCGCGGTCGCGGTTGCGGCTGCGCCCCCTGCCGCCACTGCTCCTGCTGTTGCCGCTGAAGTCGCAGCCGGTCCCACGGCGCCTCCTGCGCCTGTCTTGAGGCCCGAGCCAGCACTACTAGCCCTGCCCAGGCGGACGGCGCCGTCACCCGCCGGCACAGCCGGGCCGACCGCCGTACCCGCGGGCGCCGCCGCGGCCTTCCCGGCGGCGGCGGCGCCCGCCTTGGCCCGCCCGCGGGCGGGCGGAGGTGCAGCCGCGGCGGGAGCCCCTGCAGGGGTCTGCTGCTGATCCCTAGGGGTTACCCCCGCGGCGGCGGCAGCGGCGGCAGCAGCGACGGGTGCTGCGACGGGTGCTGCGACGGGAGCGGCAGCACCAGCAGCCGCGGCCGGACCCGCCGCCGCATGCACAGCGGAGGTGGAATCGGCGTGGCAAGATTCCGCAGGCGGCGGCGCTGGCGTTGGCGCTGCCCATGCCGCCGGCGTGTGGCCCGCGCCGGCATCGCCTCTGACGGCGGCGGCGAAAGAGTGCGCTGCGCTGGGGCAGGGCGGCGGCTGCGGCGGCGCTGCGGCCCCCGACACGTGTACGACTGTGGGGACTCCTTGTGAGCCAGGAGGCAAGGGCGCCGCGGCCGATGGGCGCACAATGCTATGCGGCGGAGGGGCAAGCGCCGTGGTGTTGGCAGTGGTGGCAGCAGTGGTGGCGGTAGAGGTGGGGATGCTGTTGGTCGCCGCTGCCGTCGCCGTCGCCGCCGCCGCCGCCGCCGCCGCCGTCGGCGGCGGAGACCCTGGCAGCACCGGCGGCGGCGGCGCCGCCGCGGGCAGCCCCCACGCCGCCGTCGCCGTGCTCGCGGTCGCCGCTGTGGGGGACTGACCCGCGGGTGTCCTCTTGCCGTACAACAGACTCCGGGGGACCTCGATGTACCCGCAGGCGTCGGCGGCGGCGGCGGCGCCGCTGCTCGTGCTGTTGCTAACCCGCTTGGGTCCCGGCGCCCGCGGCCCCGCGGCCGCCACGACCGCCGCTGAGGTCGCCGTCATCGTCACCGCCGTCAGCGGCGGCGAAGACCCGCCAGGAATTACCAGCGCCGAGGACGCCGCTGAGGTGGTAGCTGAGGCCGCAGCCGGCGCTGCCGCTACCGCAGCCGTTGCTGGCGCGACGCCATTGCCATGGCCTCCACCATACCCACCACCACCACCACCACCATTACCGACGCGCTCGGCCGCTGACAGGCTCACCATGACCGAAGGGGTGCACGGCGCTGCGGCTCCCGGCGCCTCCCCGGTGACTGCTCCCGTGCCGGGCCCGCCGTACACGGCCGCCACAGCAGTCGGAAGCCCGCTCCGCGGCCTCGGCGGCGTCGCTTGGCGGCTGCCGCCGCCACCGCCGCCACCGCCGCTGCCGCCGCTCAGCTGACGGGCCGGCGGCGGTCGGGCGAAGCCCGCCGCTGAGCCCGTACCTGGCGCCGTCGGCGGCAACGCCAGCGGCGGCACCACAGCGGGCACGGCCGCCGGCACCGCGGCTGGGGGTGCTGCTTGTGCAGGCACCGGCGGATTCGCGGCGCCCGGGAGGACGAGGGCCGCTGCGGCGGGCTCCGTGGCGGACACCGGTTGGCCCAGGCCGCGGCGGCCCCGGTGTCCTGTCACCACTTTCCACTGTCCGCCGTCGCCCTGGGGATGTCCCTCCGCCTCCGCCTCCTGACCGAGGGTTTCCCTGCCCATGGCGGCGGCGGCGGCGGCGGAGGTTGCGGTGGCGGCGGCGGCGGCGGTGGCGATGCCATCGCTTGTACACGCTGACGCGCCCGCCGCCGGCTCGCCAACCAGCGGCTGCCCCCCGACGGCGGGAGCGGTGCTGCTGACGGAGCTCACTGCGGCGGCCGCGGCGGCGACGGCGGCGGCGGCGCTGGGGGCCGCGGTGGTGCCACGTCCCTGCACCTGGCCTTGGCCGTCCGCAGCTGGCGGCACAGGCGGCTTCGCGCCCACCGCACCACCCGTCGCTGCCCCACCCTCCCGCCCTGGTGCCGCCGGTGCCGCCGGCGGTGACGTCGCGACGCCGCCCGCCGCCGAGCACGGGCTGGCCGTCGGTGCCTTACCCGGCGGCGCCGCCGCCGCGCTGCCCGCGCTGGGCTCCGCCGTTGCCCACGGCGCGATCCCGGGTTGGCCGCTGGCCGTCACTGCTCTGCAGCCTGAGGAGGAGGAGGAGGAGGAGGCAGAAACGGGCGGTGCCAACCCGGTGGGTGCACCGGAGGGCGCTGCTGCGACGGCGACGACGACCGCCGGCGCCGGTGCTGGTGCCGTCGTCGTGGCCGTCGCCGCCGTCGCCGTTGCCGCCGCTTTCCGAGCCTCGCGGCGGGCCGCCCGCCGCCGCGCGCTGCGGCTGCTCTTGCTGCCCGAGGCGTCATCACCGCCGCCGCTGCCGGCGCCGCCGTCGTGCGCGCCGTCGTCGGCGCTGCAGCTGCCTCCGCTGCCTCCACCGCCGCCGCTGGCGCTGCGTCGGCCGCCCGACGGCAAGGACTCCACTTTGCGAGCAGCCTCCGGCCCGGCGGCGGAGGCGTTGGTTGCGGCAGTTGATGATGGGGTGAAGGGTGGTCCCCCCGCGCCAGCGGCCAGCGCCGACGGTACGGCAGAGGGCGCAGGCGCCGCTGGCACGGCAGCTGCTTCGACCGAAAGCGGCACTGGCAGCGGTGCCGGCAAGGGCGCCGACGATGCGGCCGGCGGGGGCGCCGGAGGCGTCGGCGTCGCAGGTGCTGGCGGCGGCGGCGGCGGACTCGCGGGCTGCGGCGGCGGCGAAAGCGGCGACGCCGCCGCGACCTCCCTGGCCTGAGATTGGGCCCCGGACACAGCTGCCGGCGGAGCGGGCAGCCCAGGCTCGGATAGGGCCTGAGGTTGTTGAGCAGGCGGCGCGGGCGGAGCCGCCGCCGCCGCTCCGCCGGCCTGACCGCCTTGCGTTTCGGCGTCTGCGGATGTCGCTGCCGGGCCACACGTGCACGCCACCGTCGCTCCCCCGATGCCGTACTTGGCGACACCGCCCATGACGAACCCCGCGCCAGTACGGCGGGCCTTGCGTCGCTCAAGCAACAGCGCCGTCGCGCCACCGTCAGCCGCCTCCGCCGCCGCCGCCGCACGTGGCCCGCCGACACCCGCCGCTACGGCGGCCGCAGCGGGCCCCGCCATTCCCCGCCCCGAAACCAGCCAGGCCTCGGCCTCCATCCGCGAGGCCGCGGGTTGGAGCTCCACGCTGACCAGCTGACCCACGGGTCCATCCGGCTGTAGCACACCCAGCCGCATGTGGACGAGCTGCGCCGCGGACCCGGCCGCCCTGGCGATTACGACGGACGCCTCAGCGACCGCGTCCGTGGCCGTTACGAGGCCCCCGGGCGGCGACGTGCTGCTGTCGCGGGGGGTGAACTGGCGGCTGCTGGCGTCGCTTCCGCCGCCGCCACCGCCGCCGCCGCCGCCACTGCCAGCGCCGCCGCCGCCGCCGCCGCGTTTGGCGGCCCTGGACGCGCCTCGGCGCGACTCATGCGACGGCCCCGACGCGCCGTACGATGCGGGCAGCGCCGCCGACTGCTTCCCCTGCTGGACGTACGACAGCAGGATCCTCGCAGCCGCGGAGTGACCCGCCTGCGAGAACCCGGCAGACGGAGCGGCAGGAGGACAGGATCGAACGACAGGGGAGGCAGTGAAAGCAGCTCAGGACCGAAAGGCCCGCACAACTGTGCAACAATCGAAGTCCACACTGCTACAGCAATCAAAGTCCGCATCGCCAGACAAGCCGCCCATACCCGTCCTCGCGACCTCGATGGATGGTGGGTCCAAGAGGCCGCGGCGCAGCAATCCCAGAGCAGGCCCTCGCACCTCCAGCGCTTTCTCCAGGCAATGTCGGGAGGTGGCCGACGACAGGTCCATGGGCGCGCCGCGGTGCAGAAGGTACGCCAGCAGCAGCGGCCTGCCGTACCGCAGAGCCAGCTGCGCCGCCGTGTGGCCGCCGTACAGCGGGACCGTCAGCATAGGGTCGCGGCTGCGCTTCTTGGCGGCGGCAGTGGAGGCGCCGCCGCGGCGGCCCCCGCGCGCGTTGGCCGACGAGGCGGCGAGGTTGCCGAGCGCACCCGCGCGGAGTTTCTTCTCCTGCGATTGTTTCAACACACATACAAACAAACACACTCCCTTTTTTAGCGCAACACAGCCTTGCTCTCGCTAATGGAATATCAGGTGGACGCAGTCCTGCGACGATTACGGTAGGCGGTGAGTACCCCCCTCGATGGGCGGTACAGTGTGGACTAAGTGGACTACGCCCCGGTCTCCCGAATGGGGCGGGTTAGCGCCCCCGGCCAGCGTCGGCCCGGCAGATATGTAACGATATACACACACACACACACACACACACACACACACACACACACACACACACACACACACACACACACACACACACACACACACACACACACACACACACACACACACACACACACACACACACACACACACACACACACACACACACACACACACACACGCGCAGCAGGACGTGGTGTGGATGTGGCGCTGAACCACAGCCCCCTTGAACCGCTGTATTGGCACCCTGGGTTTTGTACTTTTCGTGAAGCAGATGCACCCATGGCGTCCCTTTACTTACGCAGTATCGAATCCCAGCGCGCCCAACTTGATATCCCATGAGCCATGGCCGAATGGCCCCAGTGAGCAACGGTGTGGAAGTGCCAATCGGCCTCAAACCGCAGCGAGCAGCCGCAGCTCACCTCCGCCCTCACGTCGGCCTCGTACGCGAAGCAGGTCGTCTTGGCCGCCAGGGGCATCCTCCCGTCCTCCACCAGCAGGCGGGCGGCCGCCAGCTCCAGCTGCGCGCCACTCGTCGCCCCCGCCACGCCCCCGGCCCCAGTAGCGGCCGACTCCTCGCCCGACTGCGCCGCCAGCCCGCCACCAGGGGCCTTCGCGCCGCCGGCGCCTGCCGCCGCGCCGCTGGCGAACGGCGCCGCCGTGGGCGTCGCGACGGCCGCTGCCGTGGGCGTTGCTGCGGCGGCGACGGGGGCCGCGGCCGGCGCGGGCGCGGCGCTGCAGCCGTAGTGGGCGAGTAGGTGTAGCGGCATGTAGCCCAGCGCGTCGCGCTCCAGCGGGTCAGCGCCCTGACGGACCCAAGAGCAGGGCACAGTCACGCGACCGTAGGTGTCAACAGGTGCAGGCAGAGATAGCCAGATGCTGTGTGATACTATGGCACTGTTGCAGCATCGTTGCAGAGTTCAACACCGTAATGAGATGAGCACGTGCACGTGTGGGTTTGAGGTCGTATACGGCGGCAGCCGTACACATCGGTGGTCCGTCCTCGGCGCGAGCCCGAGAGAACCCGAACCGACCCCAGAACCCGGCCCGACTTGGCTCCAACCAGGTCGCCGCACAACTCACGTTCTGGAGCAGCCATTTAATGGCCGCTAGGTTGCCCGCCCGCACCGCCAGGTGAAGCGCCGTGTAGCCGTCCGCGTCCTGGACGGGCAAGGGCACGGCCACAGCCGTCACCGCCTTCGTTATTGACAGAGGAGAGGTTACGAGTTGCGACCCGGAAATCGTAACTCTTCATGGTTTGTTCGGTTTCATGACGTGACAGAACTCGCGCAAGACATGGTTTTGCTTCTGTGGCGACACCCAAACCGCCGATAATCGCACCAACGCGATACGCGCGGCGTCACGACCCCAGGCACAGAAACCCAAACCCCAACGCTTGCTACAGGGCCCGTGATGAGTAGGGCATTGCACCGAGGCTGACAAGCGCAGCCGCGGCCGCAAAGGAGGCGATACCATTCTACCATTCTACCACGACAATTCGTCACGTGGCGGGGACCGGCCAAGACCCAGCGGTGGTGGCCAGCGGGCCGCCGCCGCGGGCGGCCCACGCAACAAACAAACCCAAGGACACGCATCCACGACACCAACGCGCTCTCTCTCCCTCCCTGCCCCCTTACGTGTGCGTCCAGGAGCGCCCCGCGCTGCCTCATTGCGGCCATCAGCGGCACGGCCGCCTCCGGCGGCGCGGCGTCCATCACGGCCGGCAGCGCCACAAGCTGCAGCTGCGCCCGCAGCTCCTCCGTCTCCGGACTGCGATTCGGAAGAGGCACGGGGGTGGTACGATCATAGCGCGGATGCAGATCCTGGATGGCGGGGCGAGGGGTGCACCATATGGTCTACCTCCCAGGTGCCTCACAGCCTCATACCGCCTCCTACACAGTCAAGCCGCGTCCCCCTGTTGCCCTTCATTCTCCTCGGTGGCCAATTCTCGCGCAGCAAGTCGTCGAGACGTTCGGCGAGGAGGTGGGCGGCCCGCCGGGATCGCGCTCGCCGTGCTCTCCTGCCGACCGGCTCGCCAGCAGGTACCAAGTCCCTTGTTCGCCAGCAGGCTCAAGTACCAAGGACTAAAACTACGGTACGCCATTCGATCAACAACCCATCTGGGGTTCCCGTCCCCATCCCCATCCGACAACAGATCCATACGCCATTCCCGTCCCACCCCGCAACCCGGCCTCACCTCGAGGCCGCGCGGATGGCGACCCGGTAGTTGCACTGCACGCAGGGACAGCCGGCCTAGGGCCAGGGGCGAGGGGGGGGATAGGAAATTTGTAGACATATTTATAATGGGGGCGCGGGGGCCGAGCGCGGTGCGCACAAGCGGACACACACCCGGAGTCGCGGGAGGGGTCGGGGACAGGACAGGAGGGTCACGTGTCGCAGTTACCGTGGCCCCCGTAGTTACCGTGGCTTTCGTAGTTACTTACTCACCATGCCATCATTGTACATCAACTACTTCCGCATTTCTGAACTTCACGCCAGTTGCAGTCAAAATGCCAGTAGCAGTACTTTCGCCACCGTACATCAGCGCAACCGTGCGGTCGCAGCTAAAACCCCGGGCGTTACCACAATCCTCGATGCTCCTTTGACGTCGACACTAGCTGAAGGCCGGCTGCGTTCACGCGTGTCCCTGCTTTGGCACCAGTGTTGCATGCCGCATGCTCTTCGGTTGCTTCGCCGGTTGCTGACTATTAGACTCACACGGTTGGGCTTGCGCCTGTGCTCGTCGCTCTGGTGTACGGCCCTTCCTTCCAGGCCAGTCTACTTCTAAATCCCCATTCCCCATTCCCGCGCGCCACCGCCCCGGAGCGCTCACCACTTCCGATCGCTCCACCCGCTGAGAAGCATGCAGCAGCCTCCGGTAGATGTCCGCCTGTGCCCTCTGCGAGCAAGCCAGACCACCCAATAGTGAGACCCGGATTCAAGCTGTGCATGTGTACGTGAGGACAGGGGCCGGACTTCTTGACGCGGAGTCATAAGGCTAGGCCCCCCCCGGCCCTTGTTGGCAAGTCCGACGCGGCAACAAAGTACCATAAAAACCGACCCGTGGGCCCATGCATTCACACTCAACTCACCTGCAGCTCCTCGAAAGCCGGGTCGCCATCCAGCAGGGCCTGTGGAATTCGGGAGCAGAGCTGCAAGCGTCAAACGGGGGCCTTACTACAGGTCCCCACGGTGTATGATGCTGCCGAGTTGCCGACTGCGCCCGACCGCAGGCTGCCACGTCCGACTGCCGGCCGGTTCTGCACTAGAAGTGAAGCTGTGTTTGCGCAGAGGAAACGACAGAACCAGACGCAAGAAAACAAAGAACAGGCAACCTCCCGGCGCGCGGCTGTGCCACGAAACAGCAGCTTCCACTCCCACTCACGGTCGCTTGCTCCCTGACGGGGCAGCCACCGGCACGGACACAAATGGACACGGATACGTACACCTGTCCGTTATCCTCACACCTGGAGGGTCTCCACATCGCCCCGTTCGATGGACATGTGGTACGGCGTGCCGTTGTTGTCGTCCGCCGTGTACGGACAGGCTCCGAACCTCAGCAGCTCCCGTACCGTGCGCACATCCCCCACCTCGACGGCATGACATAATGCCATGTACGACGCCACGGCCTGCGCGCGCGCGCGAAGATTACCATCATCCGTTTCTGCTTCGCTATCACCATTCATTAAGTAATGAGGGCATCATTTCGCAATGCGGCCATGCAACAAGCGCGTTGAGCATTCGGCCGCTGAAATAAATCCCAAGGCAGATGTCAATGCAGATACATGACAAGACAGGGAATACGCGAGAAAGGTAAAGCAACGCGATACACGAACACAGAACGCCCTTCTCAGCGGATATCTGCCTGGCCCCCCCAAAAGGTCTGCTCTTCTTCAAGGGCTGCCGCACTCATGCCGTACTCCGTGCCGTACTGTCGTACACTGACCAGGGGCAGTCCCGCCGCCGCGGCCGCAGCCGCGCGCTCAGCGGCAAGCCGGTCGGCGGCGCCTGCCGCGCACGACGACGCGCCCCCGCTGCCGCTGCCGCCGCCGCCGCCCGCCGCCGCGATCGCCGACACCGTGAAGACCCAGTCCGCCGCGCGCGCCCCCGCCTGCAGCAGCAGCCGCACGCAGCCCGGCTGCGCGTGCTCCACAGCAAACCATAACGCCGGGAGCCCGAACTTGTCACACACGTTGGGGTCGTCGACCTTGCGTTGCAGCAGCAGCTGTGGGGTGGGGTGGGGGCGGCCCGGCAAAATGCGAGGGCAGGCAGGGCCGGGGGGTACACATCAGGTTTCAGGGGGCTAGGGGGCAGGCAGGGTCGGATGGACAATCGCTGCACCGAAACTGCGACAAGTACATCCCCCCTGCAGCCGCACCTCCAGGACTTCCTCGTATCCGTTTGCTGCAGCCATGCCCAGCGGCATCAACATCGGCGGCCGGATGCAGCTCTTGTTGCCGCCGCCGGACTTGCCGCCGGAAACTTCGGCGCCGTTACCGCCGCCGCCGCTGGCCGCCGCCTCTGCCGCCGCCACGTCCCTCGGTGCGTCGGCGAGGGACGGCGGCCGCTGCTGCTCATCGACCGGCCCCAAGCCGCCGGCCTCCAGCGCACGCTGGATCAGCGCCACCTCGCCGTGAAGTGACCCGCGGGTCATCAAACATGAGGCACACTCCGGCTTGTCGCACAGGTTGAGCAACGCGACGACCGACTGGTCACACATGCCCAGCTCCGCCGGGCTCGCGTCGGCCGACACCTGCCGATTCAGCCACAGGAGCTGCAGGCCCGGGCATGCCGTCGGCGTTCCCGGCCTCCCCTGGCTGTCCGCTTCGGCTGCACCATCGCTTTCACCGCCAGGGACAGCCCTAGCACCACCTCCGCTACCACTGCTCCGGCGGCTGCTGTACCCCCCACCAGACACGTTCGCAGCCCCGGCCCCCGCTCCCGGCCCCGCCTGATCCCCAGACGGCAGGCTCGCCGCCAGCCTGCCCCCCGACTCTGCGCTGCTGCCGCTCCCGCTACCCCTCGGGGCCCGATCGCTGCTGCTGGCGCTGCTGGTGCCACCGCTGGCGGCGCTGCTGCCGCCGGCAGAGCCGCCGTCGCTGGCGCTGCTCGCGGCCGAGGAGGTGGACGTCGCGCCGGCCAGGAGCCTCAGCACTCGGGTGCCGCCGCCTCGCAGCCATTCCATATGACGACACCAAGACCCGCAACCAGACTGGGGCGGTATCTCCGCCGCCGGCTGCTGCTGCGGCTGCACAGGCTGCGCTATCTGTTTCGAGTTCTGTTGCTGCTGCTGCTGCTGCTGCTGCGGTGGAGTCTGTTCACGAATGGTCTGTGGCTGAGGCGCCTGAGTCCGCTGCGAATCCGACTGCGCGGCATCGGCGGCGCGTGCGGACGCAGCCCCCGACTGCAACCCCGGCAGCTGCATCGACCCATCAGTACGCTCGTCATGTGCAGGTGTAGTCGACGTCGCTGCAGGCGTCACGCCCTCAGTTACCCCCCGCGCCCTATCCTGCGACCGCGGCTGCGCCGCCGCCGCGCCCAGGCGCGGAATGCCCATCCAACCCGCGAACACGTCCAATGAGACGCTCAGCGGCGTCTCCGCCTCGTGTACGAACGACACGGGGGGGCAGCCGTCGGGCGGGGCGGCAGGCATGCCGACGGTATGCTCCGAGTCCGACATCCAGAGGTGCCAGTACAGCGGAAGCCAATCGGGCTCCGTCAGAGGATCCGCGGGGCCCGCTGGCGACGCTGCGGAAGTCGTCGCAGCGCCGGGAAGGTGGGTCAGGGCCGCAGGGCCAGCAGTCGCGCCCGCACTCGCTGCCGTAGGGCCACCGCGGGCACCCGACCCCGCCGCGTCCTGGGGAGCTTTCGCAGGAGCTGCGGCGCCGGCGGCGGTCTTGGCGCTGCTGGTTGTATCCGTCGGGGGCCCCCCCATCTGGGTTGCGGTCTGGGAGGTGGGAACGGCGCGCTGCAGCTGCTGCTGCTGTGTGGCGTTTCTGCGCGCCGCGCCCTCGCTTTGCCAGTACTCCTCCCAGAGGACCTTGTACGGCAACAGGTGCAGATGCATCGCTCCGTCCGCTTCGATGCATCCCGAGTCGTTGGGGTTACTGCAGACCGCCTCCAGCGTGTTATCGAGGGGCAGCTCGCGGAGGTCAGGCCCGTAGAGACTCATTTCAATCTGCAAAAGGCAGGTTTTGTAGTGTGGTGGTGGTGGTAGCGTGATGGCACTATAGCAAAAAGCGGAGGGAGGTCAGGTGAGTGGCCCCGGGGTATGCACGCAGTTGTCATCGTCCTTCTCGTTGCCTCACGACGGTCAGTGGAGTACGGCATTGTAGCCACTCCTCAGGGAGGGACCCACATCGCAGCGAGCCTGAATCATGGTGGGGTTGAGTTCCCGTGTAGCCAGTCATGGATTGAGTCAGGCACTAAGCTTGGGCCACGCCTGGCTCTGTGTCCGTCCGCTTACCTCCGGCTCAGGTCCGTACTTGACCCCGAGCTGGTCGCAGGCGAGCGCTGCGATGTCGACCAGGCGCTGAGAGCGCAGGACAGCAAGGCGCGCGGTGCGGTCGGGCCATGGGGACTTGACCACAATTGAGACGCTCCGCTGACATGGATCGCCAGAGGTGTCCGGTTCGGCCTTCTGCGCGATGAAGGTTTTTTTGCAGCGTCTCAGCAGTGCCACGGGTCACAAATGCGCTAGACAGGGGCGCCCTTGGCCCTGGCACATAGGGGCGTCCTTGGCCCTGGCACATAGGGGCGTCCTTGCTGCCTCCCGTGACATCCACGCCACGCTCACCTGGTGATGCAAGGCGCTCCCACCAGAGCTGTCGCTCGCCGATTGTGTTTGCTCGCTGTGCGCATCACCCGTCCGAGAAGTGCAGGCCAGGCACACCGTGGCCATGCTTACAGTTATTTGGCCGTAGCCCGCGCCAGCACCCCGTCACCTGAAGGGCTAGAGCGCATCGGCCTGAAAGCCTTGTCGTAGGTAATCGTTTCGCCGAAGCCGTGGGGCCTCCCCGACCGCTGTGCTGTCGCCCCGGCACGGACGCATGCAGTCGAAACTGAACTTGGAAGGAGCGTTACCGCCCAGATTTCTGAGCGGTAAACTCACAAACGTTACCAGGCCACGGCAGTACCGGGGCCCGGCTTGGCTTAAACGAAGCCAAAAGAGGAATCTACAGTGCAGGACCCTTAACGAAGTGAAACTCCTCCGGGCTCGCGCTGCATGTGTTATTTCATCGTTTAAAACAATGCTGAACAGCTTGCGGGAAAGGTTGAAGAGTTCAACCTCCCGCCAAAAAGGATGCGTCACAGCTCAAGTTTATTTCCTGCACGCAGCACGTAAAGGAAAGCTGTATAGATGAACATGTGACCAAGGCTTATTGAATTGCACAACGCTCGAAATCGTTCGACCTGTTTCGTTACATCGTTGCACCCGCGTCCGTACAAGTGTCTGAATTTGCGTGTTGCAGAGAAGACAGCATCTCGTACTAATAACGTGCTTTTATTTCTACAATACTGCGGTAAACTTGGTCGCTTATTTCCGCCACACACCAAGCCCGCCACACCGGTCCCGGCCTCTTTTATCGTGATTTCGTCCGCGTTTCTAGGTTGTCCACATGCAGATGTGTGGCCACAGGATTAGCATAAAATGTCTGTGCCAACGTGCCAAGTTCGAGGCCGCGTTGCGTTTACGTTCAAGCGAAAAACCTGTTGCCGCCTTTACACCTCGCCAAGCCGAACCGAGGGCCGGAATCCTTTTGCAACACAAATCCGCCTTCGCGACGCTCGACCGATAGTGCACTAGCAGTACTCGACGGTCCACAGGTACAGGCTTTCCCCAGCAAAAGTTGAACGTAACCACCGACCTGGGAAAGCGCGACGAGCACTCATGGCTGACCCGGGCTGGCAGGCTTCGCCAGTCCCCGATTGTGGCAGCGCGCCGCCTACGACCCACACGGCCATGAGCACCAGCATTCCAAACCAACGTCGTCACCACATCCAACACCCGGTTGCGTCCTCCCTCGCCAGCAGCCTCTACGCCCAGCCCAGCATCGCACCAGCAACAGGCCGCAGTGACCCTGGCGAAGCCTCCGCCCAGATCGGCCCCCGGTCGCGCACAGCCGGCTTCGGGCGAACAGGCGCGGAGGGTCACCGCCACATATGGACGACCGAAACCACCACCAGAACTGTTGGTACAAAAACGGCGCCAGCAATGTACAGAGCTTAACGCGCTTGCCCAGAATGTGTGCAGATGCGCTCGTCCTTTCCTTCTCCGCCGCGTCCGCCACGCCATTGCCACGGCGCCGAGGAAACCCTGCTCGCCTGCCCAGCAACACCGTACCGTACCGTACCGTACCGCACGGGCATACAGCGGGGGGCCTCGGCACCCGGCGCCCAACGCGCTACACCGCAGCAACAGAAAAGGGCCGTTCGCTGTTAGGGAAGTTACTCTACATCATAAGACGAATAATACAAAACATACACACGCAGGGGAACAGCGCCGCCCCTGCGGATCACGCGGAGCGTCCACGTGCCAGCGCGGCCTCGCCAGCTCGACACGCGCACCAGCCCCTGCAATTAAAGACCCGCCGTCAACCGCCCAGGCCCCCTCACGAACACGTGGCGCCGGCAGCATCGCATGTGCTCCAACCGTGGGCGGCAGGGGCACATCCTGGGGGTGGCGCGCATCCAAAGCGTGCGGCGACATCCGGCCGGAACCCGCTCGCCGCCGACCTCCAGGCCGTCCTGGCCACACACCAGCGGGGAAAAGCCCTCCCCGCACCTTTCGACATTGTTGTGACGTACGACACCACACCAGAGCGCGCCGTTAAAAGATTTGTGTGGTCACCATGCGCAGAGCAGCAGCATCGTCTGGACTGCCTGAGCGCGTCATGCCCCTCCTACACCCTCAACACTGCGGCCCCCTTGTAGCACCTCGCTCTCTTCCACTGACCGACCTCCGCTGACAAACCAAATGTGCGCCCGCGCTGCCATTCCCATTCTCGGTCACCATCACCTTCACCTTCACTGCGACCACGTTGCCGACCGGGCGCGATAATGCCACCCACATCAGGATAACACCTCTCTGCCAAAGCCTGTCGCGACAATAGGCCGCGTTGGCCAGCGAATCAGCATCACCCTGCGCGACAAACCATGCGGCCACAGGCACCCTCCCGCCCGGCCTCGTGCCCACCTTTCGGCCCCGGTAGGGCTCGGCCCTGGCGTCGCCAAGGCCGCGCCTCGCCCCGCCGTAACCCTAAAACACGCATCCTGCAGCCCAACTGTTGTTCCTGCGGAAACGAACACGCCGGCACCGACACATTGACGGGTATTTTGTTGGAGAGCGGGTCCCGCGGCGGCGCAACGGAGGTGTGAGCCCTTGCCCTGCCGGCACCACCACCACCCGGTTTGAGCCCCCGATCGGAGACAAAAGCGCCCTTCTCCACACCGCGTCGGCTGGACCAGCAAGCGTCTCCATCGCCCCGCACATCTCCCAAGCCGAGCTCCTCCTACGCCTCCTCACACTTTGCCGCCTCCTCACACTTTGCCGCCTCCTCACACTTTGCCGTTGATGCGCTGCACAATGCGCTTCCCGTGGGGCGTTCCCCGCAGCGTGGGCAGGTACGGCCGGATCGCCTCCACGAGCATGTTGTGCGTTGTGCCGCTCGTCACGCTGAGTGCGCTTTGGATCACATAGTTACCGTAGCCATCCTGCGCGCAAGCGAGGCGGAGCATCCCATCGCGCCGGGGAAGGGGAGAGGAGGGCCGCCGGGCGGAGGGGGGTTATCTTGCCGTCACAGCATGTGCCGCCCGGGGAGCCCTTCACCTCCCGTCGCCGTGCACCTACTGAAACGGGTTGGGGGTTTATTACTGCCGCGGACAGTCACCACCACCCGCCGCCGCAGCACGTCACCCACAGCACTGAGGAAGGCGGCGTCACTGCCGCCGGCGCTGTTGCGGTCGCCGTCGTCCTGTCCCCAAGCCCGGGCCGGCCACACCGCCCTACCTGCAGCAGCCGAGCCAGGCCCGTGGGCGATGTGAGCTCCCGCACGATGGCCTCCCGCTCCGAGTCCATGCCTCCGAGCTTGAGGCAGCGCTCCACCACGTTGGAGGAGAACTTCTGGAGCGACAGCGAGCAGAACGAGCCCTGCAGCGCCGCTATGACCTGGGAGCAGGTGTCCAGGTGGCCCAGCTCCAACACGTACTGCACCACGTAGTTTCCAAAGGCGTCCTGCGCGCGCACGCGAGGGAGAGGACAGCACGACCGACACGACACGGCAGCCGTGTCTCAATGCTAAAAAAGAATGTTTATTGGCAACGGAGCGTTCACACGTCGTGCTCTGGGGAAATGTCGGCGGCGGGACGACGGCATTTGACATACATGTATGCGCAGCGCAGCGCAGCGCGGTGACGTGTTGGTGCGCAATGGCTGCGAGGCCAAACGTGCAGGCCTTCTCGCACCGCTGCTCATCCCGACCCAACAAGCCGGGCCAGGCGGACCTCCCCAGTCAATGGTCGGGTCCCACCCAACATACAATCCCGATGACCCCCGCATTGTACTTCACGCCTCACGCCTCATGCCGCGCCCCCCCGGCCCCAAAGACGTTTGGAGGCAGCCCCAACCGACATATTGGAGGAAACCCCAACCGAACTCGGAGGAGACCCCAATCCATATTGGAGACGGCCCGCAACGCAGACGTGTCCTAGAGACGTGCCTGGCTGAGCACCAGCGCGTGCTTGGCAATCTCCATCACCAGCGCCTGCTTCTGCGCCGGCGTCGCAAAGTCGATGCAGCGCTGCAACACGCAGCAGCCGTGGCGGTGCGTCGCGACCTCCACGCAGTGCGCCACGGCCGCGTCGTAGATGAACTGGCTGTCCTCAGGGCCCAGCCGCTGCAGGCAGCGCTGCACCACGTGGTTGCCGTTCAGGTCCTTGATGAGCGACACGACGCCGGGCCGCAGCGCCTCGATCGCAATGGCGCGCTGCTCCCGCGATGACAACGTCTCGATCAGCTTCTGCACCGCGCGCGTGCCGTGCGTGTTCAGCGCCACGCCCACCAGCTCCCCGCGCTCCGCCACCTTCTTGAGGACCTGTTGATGCATATCGCATATGGCAAGTATATTGGTGCTTGGTTTGGGTCGGGCGGGTCTCTACCGCAGATAGCCCCGGCCGACAAGGGCGACACGGATCACTCGTGCAAGGCGGCTCCGAGACGATGTCCGCACGGCATTGCGCCGCAAGCAACGCGGCAAGCAATCCGTTGGGGGTGAAAACACGCGAACAAGGCCCACAGCGCACCCGTTGCGGAAATCGGGAAGATTCGCCCCTGCATTGCACCGCAAATGGTGTCCTCCTCGCACCCATATGCCCCTCTCCAGCTCCACTCCGCCAGCAGACGGTTCTTAACCACCTTAACCTTAACCGGCGGCGAGGGCGCTTGTCATGCGTCCGCCGGGTGCTGGAATCCTGCCGTGCTGGAGCCACGGCCGGGAGCTGGAATCCTGCCGTGCTGGCGCCACGGCCAAGGAAACGGCCCCGGCCTTTGCGTCCGCCGCCGCCACGGCCGCGAGGGGCTGCTGGTCCCCTCCCCCGGCCCCCTCGTGAGGGCACGAGCGCACCTCCAGGCGCTGCTGCTCCGAACAGCGGTCCAGCAGCTTTTGGACCAAGTAGTTGCCAAAGGGGTCCACCATGAGCTCCACGATGTTGCCGAGCACCTCCGGGAAGACCTGCGCCGTGCGGTAGCAAGCCAGGCACGTTCAGGGGACGGGGTACAGGAATCTGGTGGTAGACATTTCAGGGGACGGGGCACAGGAAGCTGGCAGCCTTTTGAGGTTGTTTAGGGGAGGGGAGAAACAGACGGGTGCTCCTTTGCGCTTTCGCCATCCTGATTGACAACAAGGGGCGGTCAGGCACTGGGCTTCAGGGGTGATGCACCGCCCCAGCACTCCACTACCCGGAGCGTCTCTCCGTGCACTTGGTGGCCGATTGAGGATGCTTCGGGTTGCACGGGCGCCTCGCCGAGACGTGTTCTGTGACCTGCAGTCCCTTAGTCCCATTCCATGTCAGGGTCTGGGTCTACCGATGGGGTCGTCAGATAGGACAGCGCACACGTCGAGCTGCCCTGGTGCTGGTATGGATGCAGGCCAAACTACATCCTGCAGGTTGGGCACAACCCGTCGAGCGCCCTACATGCACACATACGCAGAGTGTAGTTGCGGCGTACCTTTTCCACAGCCGCCGCGCCTCCCTCGTCGAACTTCCGCTGCAGATACCTGCAGGGCGTCGTGTGCGCACGTGGGGGGTGAGATTGCTTGCTCCGGTCGAGGAAAGTGTTCACGTGCTCTCATGGTACGGAATGGCGCAGAAGCGAAGGAAACGCAATCAAGACGCCAACCAATGTCCTCCGCTACTCCAACGCTAGCAGCCGAGTACGGCATTGCATGCCCCTGTTCTCATCTCACCCCCTTTGCGGCTCGAAACCGCGCCGCGCTCAGTACTTGGACACGGCCAATATCTATCATCAGGGCCGGTTCCTTGGGCTGCCGACATCGCACGCATGCTGGGCAGCTAGCCGCCCCTGACAGTCGGTCCCGACACCCACGGACGACTTTCATTCCACGCCCCTACCTGCAGCCATTCTGGTCCTGCGCCACGGACATCAGCTGACCGACCACGTCGTCCAGGCTGGCGAACTTCTGCGCGATAGCTGCCATGCCCTCGTGCTCGTGATCGCCACCGTGCGGCCCGCCGTGGCCGCCCGACGAATGATGGCGATCTCCGGATCTGGGTTTTGGGTTATTGTGTCATAGTGAACGGGGGCAAGATTCCAGGGGACGATCAGCCTGTGCCTGCCCACGGTGTGCATACCGTGGCATCAGGCAGTGCTCCCCAAGACCGTCTGTGCGTGAACGGGCTGCGGGCCATGCAGCCCCCCACAGGACGGCGTCGGATTCCCCGTCCCCGACTGATGGATGGCTCCACTGTTCAGAAACGAGCAATCACCCATGCTGATACTACCTCTCATTCATTGGTTTGAAAATCCTCGTCAAGCGTTCCCACACGGCATAAGTAGGGTGCAGATGGGATGGCACTGTTGCCCCCCCTCGTCAGCTCCAGCCCAAGGTACCTGCCTGTCAGGCGGTATCGCCTCGCTGAGGCACCCCAGTCCTCCACCTCGACTGACCTGTGGTGGTGCTCCCCTCGGTGATGCTCGCGGTGTTCCCTGTCCCGGCGCTCCCGCGGCCCGGCGCGCCCGTCATAGCTATTCTGCCTGCCCTCGCGCCCACCGGCGCCGCTGCGGTGGCCCTCCCGCTCCCTGTCCCTGTCCCGGCTGTTGGGACCGTCCCGTGATCGCAGGTTCTTCATGCCCTCCGTCTCCGCCCCCAGCCTGAGGCCTTGCAGCGCAGCCCCCGCCAGACCAGTGGTTGGCGCTACGTGGCGAGGGAACACCAACGGAGCGAGGCAGCGAGGCAGCGATGTAACGCCCCTGCTGAATGCGCGTCATCACGGCATCAACCCAGGCTGCCAAAGGTGGGGGACGGCGCTGTGACTGCAGCACGTAACTGGACTTACCCGGTTTGAAGGTCCGCAAACCTGTAAAGCGAGGTCAGATTCCATGAGGGTACTTGGAATCCAATCTGGACAGACAGACTGCCTTGGGATTTGGACCCACGACGCCTGCTGGTTGCTTTAGAAAGCTAAAACCAACCGCGCCGACCATTAAAGTCGCCCCGAGTCTCTGGGATACCCACCTGCTCCGGCTGCAGCAGCCGCAGCGGCCGCCGCTGCTGCTGCAGCGGCGGCGGCAGCCGCAGCTGAGGCTCCGCCCCCGTAGAAGCCGCCTCCTGGCATGAACTGCGCTGCTGTCGCCGCAAGTTGGTTCACTGTCCAACACAGCGAGCCCGAGGGAGGGAACGTCTCAATGTCAGCCTGACACGAACGTCTCAATGTCAGCCTGACACGAACACCATAAATACCTCACAAGTATATAACGTCCGTGGCCGCGACCATTTTTCACTGCAGCGGGGTCCTGCCCGCCAGCGCAGTGGAATACCGTACACCCCTGCGGCTCCTTCCATTCAAACTCTTCGGACTGCGAATTCATTGCAGCGGAACTGACCTCCTGACTGTTGCCCAAGCAAGAGCTGCTGCTGCGTCTGCACCAGCGCCGCCTGGTAAGCTGCTTGGTACGCCGCCTGGTACTCCAGAGAACTCGTCAGGTTCAGGGGCCCCGCCGCGGCTGCAGCGGCGGCCGCCAGGTTTGCCCCCGGCAGACCCGCAGCTGCTCCCGCTCCCAGGTGCAGTCCGTTCATTCCGGCGTGCGCCCCAGGAAGCATAGCTGTGGTTGCATGAAGTCATCCGCGGCAGGGTTCGAACGGAAACCACGAACAGGCACGGTACACACGGCCCAGAACAACATGAAGGGCACCAAATGAGCTTCAATTTAGAAAATTCCGGCACCCAGCGTTGCAGTTGTATCGCTGATATGCGACCCACCTCCCACCCACGCATTGCATGACCACTGATTTTCCAATCAGGTCATCCAGTCACTTGACGCTGGCGAGCAGGCAGTCATTTGACGAGCTGACGTTAGCGTGCTCTCCTACCTTCCAGGCTTGGCCCAAGCCCCGCGGAGCCCAATGGATGGTTTAGGAGCAGTGGGTTCGGTGCTGCAGCGGCTGCAGCCGCTGCAGCGGCGGCCGCAACTGCAAAACACGAAAAGGGCAGCAGCGGCCTCAGAAAACGACGGCCTTCTGGACAGCCGATAAAGTCAACGCGGCCCTCAAAAGAGCTCGCCCGCCTTACCGTCCAGCGGGCAAGGCGTTCCAGGTTTGGATCCCACAGGTGAGACGCCATTCAGATGACCTGGCATCGGCGATGGCCCGCGCACACCTGTTGGGAGCGCGGGGACGTCACGGTCACCCCTGTGGCATCGCACGTGGGACAAAAGGCACGCGGTCGACAATGTGGCCCTTACCCAATTGCTGAAAGGCCTGAATCATTCCCTCGTGCAGCGCCGCTATGTCCTGCGCGGGACCCTGCTCGTCGATCACCTCCAGCCCTGCGTGGTCAGCAGCGAGAATGCCAGAGCCTGGGTTGCAGCCTCCAGGCTCACTCCACATGCCAGAAATACCAACCCAGATGCGCCTGACCTGGGGTCACTCCGCGGGACAAGATCTGAGACTGCACGGACACCGGGCCACCCGCGCCGAGCTGTTGCTGGAGCCGGCTGGGAAACAGACCCGGCACCTCCTGGTACAGGGTTCGCCCCTCCACGGGAGGCGGCAGCTTCCGCTGCCCCGAGTACATTTCATAGAAGCGAGCATAGTCCTCGTCAAATCGGATGTCGCCCAGATGCTGCCCGATGGGCGTCGCCCGAGCAGTGGGGTCCACAGCCGCATCCGCTGGATTCTGCGGAGAAGAAATAACATTTTGCAGTCAACATACTCCGCATAACATGCGCTTCCATCGAAAACCGGCGCTGCGACGCTCAATGAAGAGCATTTCCCAAACGGCGCCGTTAAGGCCGGAAACTTGTGCAGGTACAGAAACAAATCAGAGCCATATATTGTGCTGCCTTTAGCACATCGGACCCCGCCTCGCCCAAGTCCCACGTGCAGGGTCGCCCCTCCTCGCCCACAACCCACCACTGCCCATCGGTCTTGCAAATGGGGAGGTGCGGACGTTGCCCGAGGTATTTCTTCGAGAAGCCGGCTAAGCTCTTTGTCAGCAGCGTAGTCCCCCCTACAATCACAACGCAACGATGCAAACAGTTTTCGCTCCAGAGCTGACTTATGTCCTAGGAGTTGAGATGTAGCCTCACCATCCATCGAGCGGACCACCCGGCCTGCCTGCGCCACCGAACATTTCCTTTGATGGCCCCACACGAAAGCAACCAGGTTGCTTTCGCCTGGCTTCAAAGTCGAAACCAATTTAAAACATGAAAGCAAACGTAAACAGTAACAAGACAGCGACCTTGGTGCAATAATAAAGTCGGGAGGATCGGACACGAGAGTGAAGGTTCACTGATAATTACATATGGGACGCTATCCTAAATTATATCAGTGAATATATATGTAACAATTGTATGGCGCGACTTCGGTTTATTGACAACTCCGGCTCCACAGGCCGACAGTTGCATCCCGGCGGCGCCGAAGGCGACTCATGCACAAGCGCTTTGATGCTGAACAGATGCTGAAAAGTGCAATAACTCCAAATTACAAGCTAATTTTTCCTCCTTGAGCAGCACGACGAAATTTGCAGTACCTGTCAACGGGACAGAAAGCGGCAAGCCTCGACGCACCTACATATGTAAGGGGATGAAATATTTGACAGTCAAGTGCATGTATGTAAAGTCAGAATGAATGTGTGTGTGTGACCCATGGGTCAGTATCAACGATGTCGTACTTGCTCGTGACGACACGCGGGACATTCTGTCGTTAGCTTGTCGATACAATTGCATGACAGATATGCGTGTGCCTCCTCTTTAAAGGAAGTGCACCGTTCTGCGCAAACCATTTGGAACTAAATGAATCATGTTTTCGTGTGCATGTACCGTATGTAGGGCCGTAGTTGCGTCATTCTCAGCGTCTCTCCGGGAAACCAGACGGCGCTGGCATAATACGGCGTTGCGGGGCTGACCCAGATCACGCGTGCGGAGCGCTGAACAGCATTACATACAGCGAGGTGCAGTGCACGCTGCGCGCTGGAGGCCCGACGCGTCCGTGTGTCGGTCCCCATGCCCAACCCCTGCCCAAGGCTCCGCACGCGCATTTCCGGGTCGATAAATGTTAGGAGGGATAGCAGCCATGAGCGAATGAGCAGTGTGTGCTCGATGAACAGGCACCGTTAACACGAAATCCAGAAGGCATGCGGCAGCTATTTTGCTACTAAACAGAACTGGACGGATCACGAGCTCAGAGCCTGGGCCAGGGATAAAGTTACGGCCGGTCGCCGTGATTGGCCTCTGCCATCCCTTCCTTCATCAGCACCACCAGCTTTGATCACCCACCACGCAGTCGAATGCAACCCTGTTGGTTCGGTTCCCTCAATGATTCTAAGTACTGCCGTACTATTCCGTACAACAAAGTGTGAACGGCACGACGCCAGCAACCTGCATTACGCGTGCCGCCTGACGGTCCCGACCGCGTCTCCCCTCGGACGGTCGGTGGCCTTTAGATGACCTCCACCGTACCCGAAGACCAACACCAACACCAGCACTAACACCAGTACGACCACATCATGCCAGCCAAGAGGTCCGTTCAATCCGGAATCGACCAAGAACTCGCCCGGCCTTGGGCCGTTCATAACCCTGATGAGGATCAGGACAAACCGGGAAGGGCGCTGCGCGTCTGCGCACTGCAGCCAGGCGCGCGCCACTGCGATCTCCACCCAGTGATGGTGGGTTTAACCGTCAGCCAAGGGGCTGGGGCCGCTCAGGTCCGCTGCGCTGAAGAGCTGCAGGAACGAGGTGATCGGCGGAGGAGGTCTGGCGGCGGTCGGGGACCCGGCGGCCGCCTGGGCCGTTCCAGCCGCCGGTGTCGTACTGCCGCCGGCCGCCGGTGTCATACCGGCGGCCGGAGCGTTGGCCGTCGCTACAGGCATCGCAACCGGCGGAATCGCCGACGCGGCGCTGGTTACTGGTGTCGTGACGTTGAGTGCCGTCGCATTAACCGCCGCGCCGTTGGCTGCGGTTGCATTAACTGCCGTACCGTTGATCACCGTGCCATTAATCGCAAGTGGGGCGTTACCAGCCGTACCGTTAATCGCCGTGGTGACTGCCGTACCGTTGATCGCCGTGCCATTGATTGCATTTGTGGCGTTGACCGCCGGGCCGTTCAGCGCCGAACCGTTGATCGCCGTAGCCGCAGAGGTGTTCCACGCAGTGCCATTTGGCATGGTGATGTTGGTGATGTTGGCCGCAGTGCCGTTGACAACATAGGATGGGCCGAGCGCCGCCGAAGTTGCATTTGCCGTCGCCGGCTTAGTCTCAGGCGCCGTACTGTTTACCATTGTTGTACCGTTGACCGCCACCGTACCGTTGCTGCCCGTGGTGACGTTCGCAGCGCCGGGGGCCGCCGGCGCCGACGCGTCCGCTGGGCCGCCCGACGCAGTGACGGCGGGAGGTCCGCCGCCTGCGATATGGACGAAGTGACGAATGGACACGCATCAACAGCGAATGAGCATAACCAAATGAGCAACACCAGTCAACGTATCATGGTTACAGCGGACACCACAGAGGCGGCCCTCCCTGGTGTTCCTGGGTGGGTAGATTGCCGTACCACTTGACTTGCAGACACCACAAAGGGGTATCATCGGTGCCAACCAGGGACATCAAAGATCAAACCCCCATCGAGTCGCAGGTGCCCCCCCGCGCGGCCCCGCTGGACGGACCCGTGGGTCTTCTTGCACGGCCTGTGAGTCTGGGGCCCAGGGGGCAGGCACAGGCCGCAGAGCGAACTGCGCTGCCTGCGATGCCCCTTGTGCACTGGCAACGGTCTTCCTGTGTCATGTGCAAATCCAACCGCTCTGCGACAGTTTCCTCCAAATTGCCACGCCATCAACGGTGCATGACACCTGAATGGGCAGAGTCAAGTCCCCGCTCCCCGGGATGCTCTTGCTCCCTCGGGGCCGTGGGTGGCGGGCTGGCGGCCCTCACTCAGTTCCCCGGAAGGAAGTCGCCGGTGGGCGGCCGGTGGCTGTGTGTACGCGGTTCGGGCTCGGGAAAATCGACGCCCGAGCCACCTATGGGCTCGCCCGTCTGTATACTCAAGGCGCGACTGAATCGGGTAAACAGAGAAGAATGCGGACATCAAAGACCAAACCACACACGCCCGCACGGAACTCACACTTGGCTGTGGCGCACGCCGGCGAGACTCGGAAGGTGCTCGAGGCGGAGCGCCACTGCATGGCCGTCCGGACGGAGGCACTGGTCGTCGCCACCACCAGCTGGTCGCCGTCCACTGACCGTCGGCGTCACACCACCGCGGGGTTCGTTGAGGCACAGGGCACATAGCACAGGGCCGTGAGAGGCAGGCGCGGACAGGTGGGCGGGAGGCGGGGCGCAGGGAAGTGCGTGCAGGGCGAGAGGTGAGAGAGCGGGACATCAGCGGTGTAAGCGTTGCAGCCTCGACGGCATCCAGACCAGGGGCAGCGCCAACGTGCCCTCGGAGGTGCGAGAGGCCGGGTCGGGACAGGGCGAAGGCGCAGCCGCGCAACCGCGCGGGTCAGCCGACCCGCGCTGTGGGTGTCGTACCTGTGCACGGCACAGCGAGCCGCGCCTCGATGGTGGGCGTCAGCGAGGCCATGCTCATCGCCGGGTACGACGGGCCCACCACCAGGAGGTTCGGGCTGGGGAGTGCGGCCGGGGTGCGGCATGGTGGGCGGCAGGGTGGACGGCGGGCGGCACAACGAGGGTGGCAAGCTCACGGGCAGGTTTGTTGTGGAATGCAAGGAACCAAGGATGCGCATTTGGTGACCAAGACCAGTGGCGCAGTGGGCAGCGGGGTCCGACGGGGACCCTCCCACCGACCCGGGTGGTGGTGGTCGCGTATTGACTCCTGTGCCACGTATCGGTTCCCCAATCCATTTCCCACCGACCCGCCACCGCTGGGCCGCGCCAGGCCTGATCAGGCAACACCAGCCAGCGACCGGACGGCCATGGACCGGCGTGTGAACACCCTGACCCCTCCCTTGCACCGGGCGCTCGCACCCGGCGCTCGCTGGAAAAAGCTACAACCTGAGGGTTTCGTCGGTCGATACTAATGGCGACTCCGCTGCAAATTAGAGAGAGAGCTGGTGGATCACTTGCAACGCGAAATGGTAATGAATAGAAACGAAGGGCGGATGTGGTGGGTGTGAACATGTGATGGACAGGGGAAATGTGCTCCCTGGGTGCCAAAAATCGAATGGATGCCGTACAAAGCCCGGCGGCGGCGCACATGGTGCGTGGCGTCGTGCTGGGGGGCGGGCGCCCGCCTCACCACTTGTTGCCGTACAGGTACCGGCTGTCGCTGAAGGTGCCGGCGGTGGACGTGATGACGGCGCGACGACGCTCCGGGAATTCCACCTGCGTGTGGCCCATGGGACACCCGACCATGCTTCGCCTGACTACCCCCCCTGGTATACACCGTTGATCCCTTCGGGGTCCGCTGTAACGTTCATTCATTCATACCCGCGACTCACGGCCGTGTACGTCAAAGCTGTGGCTCACGTACTGCAAAGCAGTAAACGCGGCTAAAACTGGTTCGTTCCATGACACGTAAGCGCGAGGTGCCGGAGGCGTTACGTACGGGGTACGACAGCATAGTCGATTTGATTCACTAGGAAGCCCCCAAGACACGGTACCACCGAGGCTGCGACAATGCCGATTCAGAACCAGCGTACTACAGCCGTACAGTATGCCGTACAACAGCCTGCATGCCGTACGTACCTGCATCATATACGACGCGCCGGGGCAGAGCACGGTCACAGCGGTTCCGTTGTCCGCCACGGCCCGGATGGAAATGGCGCTGGTGTCGGTGGGTCGGGACAGCAGGTCGGGATGACAAATAAGGATCGATGAGAGCAGGGTGCGATGCAACGTGATTCTTGCATTCAAGGGTGTGAGGAAACGACACGAAATAGTGAAGCTTCACGAAATAATAATGGAGCTTCAATACGGCGAGGCTGCGAGGCCTCTAGACGCCAACACCTACCAACAAGCATGTCGGTTCGCCGATTCAAAAGAATACGGCACTACTGTCGTACCTGTCGGATCTGGGGATTCCATGCGGGCTGCCCGCGACACTGCCCGTGGGAAGCGAGCTGCAGGGCTGCTGGTCCGCTCCCAGGCTATCCGCCCAGTAGTCGGGGTAGGCGCGCGCCGCGGGCAGCAGGGCCGCGACCGCGACCGCTGCCAGCAGCGCCGCCAGCATCACCGCACGGCGTCCACCCGGCATTATTTGCGGCACCCGGATTTGCGGCTGAAATCGGAATTGGTTTTGCTTTATTGGTTGACTACAGGTTACAGGATTCTCTGGTGTGCTGGTGGGTGACGTGCGCTCATCGATGTTGTGATGAGCGAGGGGATTGTGGGTCGTCGTCGTGAGAAGTCTTGATGTCGACTAGATGGTGGTGAGAACAAAAGTTGGGTGGTGTGTTGCGGGTGATGTGGACTTTGCTGCAAAAAGGTCGAGGGTGGATATCAAGGTTGCCATCTGTCCGCCGTCCGTGCCCGGTGTACTGGACTGAGAGGTCAGCAAGGGGGCTGCTACTGCCGGGCGCATCGCCAGCTGCTGGCAGCTGCCAGCAGCTGCTGCTACTGCTGCGGCTGCTGCCGCAATCTCTGATGATCTGCGCGGGACCGCCCGAGACCGACCGTCGTCCGTCGGACGGGCACGCCGAATTCTGGAATCTAAGGCATGTCGACCGATCGATCAAGTTGTCGTCCTGCGCCGCTCGCAGTACGAATGAAACCCCTTCGCTAGTCGGCTGTCCAACCTCCTGCCTACCTGCGCCATTATTCGTCCTTTCGTCGTCGAAGGCTCGCGACTGCATCAGTGGTGCTGGGCCGTTGTAGGGTTACAGACGGAGTTACAATCCGTGCAACAGAATCACGAACGGAACGGTGCGAATCAACTAGCAGTCTCGAGGAGAGTGCGCTTCCTCTGCGTGCGCGTGCGCTTCGTCTAGGAGCGACCCGTGCGTGTTAGCGTGTCAAGCAGGCCGGGTCCTGGGAAGGATAATACCACTCCTGCGAGAAGATAGACCGGTGTTCGGGTGTGGTAACATAATAATTCTGCTGCGCCGACGTGACCCCTCGTTGCCAAGCAGCTGTGGTGGCCGACCAAGTTCACATCGTACAAGTATCAGCGCAGGCAAGGTACGCGACTAGAGCTTTATTGTTGCCGCTCTTATCTGTCTGCTGCTGTGGCCTCCTCGCAACGGCCGTCACCACCACGACCACCGCTGATGACTCATGCACCCGCTGTTGTGGGCACCAACAGCCATCATTTTTACGGGTTTTCGTCGAGCACCAGCCAATATATATTACATGTAAGATTGCTGTATGCCCTGCATGCGCACATCTTTCGTCATTATTACCGTACAAGTTCGATCGTCGCATGGGCGATCGACAGTTCTACCCCAACCCCGCCACACATCCGCAACGAACACACAACGCGTCCGCCTTGCAGCGGCTGTGAACCCGTGCATGCCTCGCAGCTAGCTCCAACCGAAAACAAACTCCGATACAAGAATTGTGGTGGAAACGGACGCTGCACAAGCATCCATCGCACATACGTCGTACACATGGTGCAAAACACGTCCGACGCACCCCAGCCGACATCAAAATGCACCCACGCCAGGCGTTCCCGCACAAACGGGTTAGTTGTGTGGAAAACACGTCCCATGCAACTGATAACTTCACAGTCGTCGCTCCCAATCAAACGAGTTGTGCCCCACGTCAAGACGCTTTGCTTTGGCGCGAACCGGACAGAACCGGCCACGCTCCAAGCACAATGGGAATGAACGGATGGATGGGATGGGAATGAACGGATGGATGGATGGGAATGAACGTCGCGTCATCGCCGCATTAGTAATAATGCGCCTGGTTAGAATGAATTTGGGTCCGTTTCGAATCCGTGCTTCCATGGATGGGCAATGCGCCATACCGCTTTACCCGTCCGGCCGCTGGCCTACAACTGAATGTACCCCTGGCGCGTCCTCCTCGGCTCCAACCGGCACCCACCTTGCCATCCTACCTATCAGCGCCCGGCCGCGCCCTCGTCAGGGCTGCCATCTCGTCACTTGTCGTACACGGCTTGTACGTTTGGGTTGAAGTCAGTGTCAAAGACGGACGGCACGCGCAGCTGCGTGTGAACCCACATACTGCTTGCGCGATAACACCGCGTCGTGTCGTACAGTACGGTAAAAACGACAAATGCCACCTAACCGCACCACCGACCTGCCCGGCCTTAGCTGCTTGCTGCCGACCCTTGGGTCCGCTGCTCTGCTCTCAGCTCTGAACCGACCGATTCGATACAGAGCGATCGCTGCAAGGCAACGAACTGGCCCCGGCTCGCCGGCGGTTACCACCGCCGCCGCCGGCCGCCCGGCCGCCGCCAGTACGGCATTCAAATGCCGCGCTCCTCGCTGATGTCCTCAGTGCCGCGGGTGGTCGCGCCGGTGGTCATGCCGCCGCCGATGTCGCCTGCGCCACCGCTCATGCCGCTCATGCCGCCGCCACCCATTTCCACCTCGCCCGACATCGTCCCGGCCTCACCGCCGCCACCACCGCCCATCTCACCACCACCACCGCCGGCGGTGACGTCGGTGGTGCGGCCGCCGCCGCCGCCCGCCTCCATACCGCCGCCGCCGCCCTGCATGCCAATGTCGGAGGCCTCAATAAAGCCCTCGCCGCCGCCGCCACCAACGCCACCGATGTCCTCGGGCGACATACCCACCGGAGCGCCCACCTGCGACACACACACACACACGGTCGGGCGGGACTCTTATCTAAACACGCGGTCGGGCGGGTTCTTTATCTGGACACACACATACACACGGGGCGGCAACCGCTGCAAAGTTCTCCCCTGAACACAGCGAGGGGTACTTTATTTGTCCGTGACACCCCTGTCACCAGCTTCGATTTCCTCGCGGCTCAGTTCGCCGAGTTCTCAGATTCCCAACGAATGCCCCGAGCATTACGGCTTACAGATTTGCAGATGGCCTCGACCTTCTGATATGGGTCGCACGGCAAATGGTGATGGTGATACCAAACATGAAAGCAAGGGGTCGAGGTTGTTGCGAAGTGGGGACATGGTAAGCTGAGCCGTCCTAGGGTAGGGGTCGCGGCTCGCAGGGCGGCGGCAGGCCACATCGGCGGGCCCTTTCCAGTGCCGTACAACTTAAGCCAAGTGTGTGTGATGTGAATGAAGTGAGTGTAGGCTTCGGCTGTGCACGGTTTCGGTTGTGTACGGCTTGGGTTGTGTACGGGAACCGATGACCCGTGGGGCTTCACTGTCACATGCGTAGCTCGTTAGTGAAAAAAACGGGGAGATCAGATCATGACAGCGGGCATCAGTCACGCGAACCGAACGGCACATCGACGCATTTACGGTGATAGAAATGAATCGCGCAAATCCAACGGACCCTTCGACGCAGTCAGGAAACAGCGCAACTGTCCGTCTTCGGTCCGCACACAATCCCACCCAACCCTGCGGCGGGGTCCGAGTTCTCAACGTCCGGGTACCGTCCGTCCTCCAGGCGCGCGCAACGGCCCCCTCACCTCCCTCCCTCACTGCCTCCGCAGCAGCCTGCCCCGCACCTCACCGTGGTGGCCGTGTACGTCTGGTAGGTCGCGTAGCCGGTGGTCATGCCGTCATCCGAGCCCGTGGGCACGGCGCCGACGGTGTAGGTCTGGTAGGTGGTCGTCGGAAGGCCGGTGATCGGGTCCACGCCGGTCTTGACGGTGGTGGTGCTGTAGGCGGCGTCGCCGGGCGCGACGCCCAGGCCGCCGCCGCCGCCGCCCAGCTGGCCGCCGGACATGAGCGACACGGCGCCGCCGCCGCCCAGGTCGCCGAGGTCGCCCGGCTGCACCTCGCCGATGCCGCGGGCGCCGCCCTCATCGCCGCCCGGGTCCATGGCCAGAGCTGGGAACTCGGAGAAGTCGCTGCGGCCGCGGAGCAGGATCGCTCGGAGCCACGCGGTGAGTCGCGTTTCGCGGCCGCGCTTCTGCTGGTCCTGGTCGATGCTGCTGTTTCGGTCAAAAGCGGCGCTGCAGCAGAAAGATCGGTCCGTTAATTGGTTCTCACTTATTTGTAGAGAAAGTGCTGTATATATATGTTTGCGGGAAGATGGAGTCGATCGGTCTCGAAACCGATATGGTTGTGGTAATATTGGCGCCTGTGGGCGTCAGCATATGTATGGTTCCGGAGCCCCGGTATCATACCTCGGCCGGCTCGGTGGGACGTTAGCGGGGTGACGGGTGAGACCGAGTGACTCATCGCCGGGGGAGCCGCTAGCTGCTGCGGCGTAGTCCGTACCTCCTTAAGAGGTCCCGACCGACCCTACCGGCCCTACCGACCCTGCGCTCATGCATGCGAACCCGCAGTGAATGCCGATTTGCTTGGATGAGAACAAAGGGCCGACCTTGCAATGGTGACAGGCTTACAGCTAATAAAGCAGAACAATGTCGATCGCTGTGGCAAACAGCGTTGTATGTCCTGCTTTGTGACGTTCGAACATCCGTCATTCCATGGCTCGCGCTTGACGCGGTTGTGCGACGGCTGAAAACACATTTCAGACGCAGTGAATCGATGAATGGATGGATGCATGGATGGCGCTTTAGTGCGCCCCCTGCTGGGTTCGCGCGCTCGTGCGCAACTAGCAGCCGTCAGCTTTCGAAGTGACCCATGGGACGGCGTTCCGAGCTGCATCCAGTCCGCGCCGACTCTCGTTCTGACTGTCTGACTACACCCTGGAGCCCTTTTCCCCGTAAACGATACTCCTACCCGAGACTTCTACCGTTCCCTCAGCACACCGTCGCAACGGTTCCGCGGCCGCACCCGACCCCGGACCCCGGTCCCCCGCCGCGCGTTCTTCTCGACCTTTGCCCGGGGTGTGTTCAAATAAACCGAGAGACACGACTTGCGAGGACCCTAATTGCGCACGCGGACGAGTGAGGCCGTTGGCTGCGCATTGCCGACAGGCCAGGGACGTGTATATAGAAAAGAGGGGCGACATGCGATAAAGCAGAAGCAAAGACATTGTGTCCCCGTAATGGATAGTCGCGGCCCGGGGTGTGTGTGTGTGTGACCAAGTAACAGGACTACTTCAAGAAAGCGTTGCGCCAGCGGCGCCGCGTTACTCCGTTCCCACGCCTGGCATTTGCGCTGCGCCGCTTCAGCGTACCGTATCTGGCGCAGACTGGTGCGGCGGTATATATCTATCCCCAACGCCGCCCCTCCGCCTCCGCCGCCATGACCGGAACCCGCCGTTGTCGGTGTATGTGCCGCTGGAGAGGGCTGCTCTGAGCACCGCGCTATCTATCTGGCTGCGCCCGTCGCGTCCCCGACTAACCTGCTGCACCACCACCGCCGTGCTGGTTTCCCTGGAGTAAATCGAAAGAAACCCAAGGTTGCCTGCCTGCACTGATTATTAGGCGTTTTTGCGTGCCCTTGGGCCTACATACATACGGCTCGTGCGGGTCGTTGTAAAGGAATGGGCGGGGCTGCACCCGCAACCATGTAACACGGCGCGTCTATCTGCAGACCGGCTTTGCGTCAACTGGCGCTGACCGGGGCAAGCAAGCAGCTACCCCGCAGGTTCCGCGTAACGTTATTCACGCAAGCAAAGCAAAGCTACGCATTCCTGTCTACATGTCTCGTCAGAGCGCCCTTCACGCGGACGGAGAAATAAAGTGAACGCCATGTCTGATTCGCTCTGCTGAGTATTCTTTTTGAGCATAGGCATGGCGCACCGCGAAATGGGGATTGCTGGTGTAGGAGGCGAATCCCTGCCTGGCGCTCGTCTGGCACTGAGTCTGTGTGACGACGTGTGGACAGCAGGGACGCCCTGTAGTTCTTCCTGCTTGTCCGAAGCAAGGTGTACATAGAAGTTTCAGGTACGGTGATAAAAGTACGTTCACGGCGTTAAAAATACCATGCGTCTGGCTTCATGCCACGAAACGCAACTGGGCAACCCTCGGGGACATGAAACCAGCCTAAGGTGGCAGGGACTCACTCTGCCCCCTCTGCCCTCTTTGTTAAGCTCTTAAGGGGCGGTTTTGAGGCATACTATGACGGCTTTCGATGACGTGAGCTATCTGTTAGCCCATAATGTGGCTTTCGACTGCATCGGATAGGAGTTTACTGCATGTCTCCGTCGTTCATGCACATGGGTTACTAATCCTTGCATGCCTCTCCAGCGGCCGATATCGCGCTTAACCCAGTAAAAATCGTTGCCGTCAACCTTTCTCCGTACCATCTGAAGGGTTGGTGGCGCGAAACTCAATGCAGTACGCAAGAAGGGCCTGAACACATTTCTTGGCGACGTTTCTCCACGTTTTCTTGCTGACTTTTTGTGCATTATGAATTTAAATATTAATAATATTAAATGACGCAGTGACCGTCGACCTCGTAATGTGTCTCGCTTCAGCACGGCTTCGAGGACACTAGCAGCAAACTAGAATGGCTTTACCTTGATCATTTTAATTTGCTCCCAATACAAATTTCTAGGTCTGCAAGTTGAGGCTTCCCTGTAGGACATGCTGTCAAGAAGGCAGTCGCACGCGGCGCCTGGCTGCGACACTTCAATAACCAACAGCGATGATTTTGGTTCTGATTTGGAGCGTCAGGATGGCCTTTCCTGTCCGTCAGGGCCCCCAGTTGACCATTATCAGCCAACCGGACGCAAATACACGAAGGTGGGCCGAAGCTTAGCATGCTGCTGCAATCCGCATATCTCAATTGACAGAAAGTTGAGGAAATTGTATGCTCATGAGGGATCTTCGGCTCCTGCAGAAAGAGTTGACGGAGCGGTTGGCGTACGCCGACGCGAAGGCGTGGTCGCTGGCGCGCAAACGGCAGATGTGTCCGTTGCCGCTACCCGAGGCCACAGAGCGTCGCATCCGGCAGTGGTTCGAGCTGGTTGACGGGGACGGGTCGGGGTAAGTGGTCTTGCGGGGCAGCGAAACGCCGCATCACGACAACCCGATAAGGGTACACTGCAACCGTCAACACCCCACTCGGGCAGACGGCGTGCCCCCCTTCCCGAACAAGCGCTGGCTCGTACGGCGCCAACCGCTAATGGTCGTACACACGTCCCTCGCCATCCACCGCCCAGAAGTTCTCCTCTTTTCAATTTTACCGCCCAGAAACCGCTCCGTAACCATTTGCAGTGGGTCAAAATCTCTGAACCCACCTGAATGCCCTGGACGGTCTCGCTCTCGCTCATGAGCCCCGGAGTTCCCCCGTCCCCTTTGTGCAGCAGCAGCGCAGTATAAATATGCCAACCATATGTCTACCAATTTCCTATACATACCCCCCCCTGTGTGCACCTGCGGCAGGCAACTGAGTGCGGCCGATCTCGAGTTCGCTCTAAAGGTGCGTCCGTCTCCTAAACCCCCCGCCTCGATCCGCCGCGTCTCGTTGGGAGGCCCGCAACGACACTTTCCCGTACAGCCGCACGGGGGGAGATTGCGATGATGGGGGTCAATCGCCCGGGGACCATCTCCGAGCTCCGGGTGCTTTTGAGATGACGTTGGTGTTGCGTTCCGGACTGCCTCTGAAGATACCCCCCCTAGAGACCGTCCTCCAATTGGAGTCGTCAGCCGTGTTCGTTCCGGCATTGCGGCGGGGAACCCACATGGGGCCAGCGCCGCCCGTTGCTCGCCGACCTCCCACCCGCCAGCGCACTTTGAAACGTCAATTATACCAATTTCCTATATGTTCCCACCGCCGCCTGTCGCTCCCTCCCCAGGCCTCCGGCATCCCCGCCAACGCCAGCGCCGTCGCGGAGATCATCAAAATGGTAATGCGGGGTTGTCAGCGTGGTCATGGAGTGGCGCGATTTCGCCCCACGCCACTCACACACGCCGGGTGAGGGGATTTGCCCGGTTGTTGATTGCGCCGAGTCGGTGTGCTCGCTCCTCGGCTGTGACGGCCTGTCGCAGTCGGTGAGAGCTGGCTGGCGAAGTACGGCTTCTCGAGATGCGAGGACAGCGTTTCGCACTGCTGCACTTGAGGAGACCTACTTCAGCTTTGGTTTGTCGTCTTGAAACACAAGCGCCCCTCTCCTGACGTTTTGCGCCGACGGAGGGCGCTCTAGGGTTTTACTCCTCCCTTCCCGCCCTCACTCCTCCGTTCTCCCTCACACACACACACACACACACACACACACACACACACACACATCCGGGGGAGAGTGCTTCGGCGGTCTCCCGTATGGGGCGGGTTAGCGCCCCCGGCCAGCGTCGGCCCGGCAGATATGTAACGATTCACACACACACACACACCGCGGGCGGGCGGGTTGCAATTCTACACACACACACACACACACACACACACACACACCGCCCACCCGCAGTTCGATTTCGACCAGGACGGAGAGATTGCGTGGCGAGAGTTCCATCACTTCCTGTCGTACGAGGTGGGTAACGGACCGCGGGGCGCCCGGTGCGGGGGGGGTTCGCACCTCGCACGGCGGGGCCGCCGGCCAGCGCCCCCCTTTCCCGGGGGGATGACGGCTTTGCTGGTGCACGGCTTGGCTCGGTGACACCTCTCCTGAACGCAATCCGCGGTCGTGTGGTCGTTCGGGGGACCGGGCGGGAGTGTGTGACATGCAGAGGGCGTAGCGCAAAGCCTGGAAGTGCCCGTGTGCCACTCGACTGCCCCTGCCCCAGCCCCCAGCTGCCGTAATCGTGTGGTTGGATGTCCTCCGCGAGAGTTGTCCCCCGGTTTTGACACCCTCTCGACGCTCCCCCCCGCCCGGTGCGGCCCTGCCAGGTGATGGCGGACAAGGACCCCCTGGGCTCGGACTACGTGCTGCCGTCCGGTGCGTCCGTATCTCCGTAACCGCCTGCGCCCGCCTCCGCGTCGTTGGTAGTTGCAACGGTTGTCAGTGGGCAGTTGGTGAGGCGGCGCAGGGGTGGGTGCCGACTCGATACACCTCGGGGAGAACTTGGAGGGGTCGCTGCGCCATCCATCCAAGTGCGAAGTGGATCGTGGTTGTGATAGTCAAGTCAAGTCAAGAAGGGCCACTGACGCGCGAGGAACGACCCATGGGTCCGTCGCCGACATGTTTTACGTGCAGCATACGTAAAACATGTCGCATAACCATTATTGCTCACGTCATCATGTGTGTCTGTGGACGAGGGGTCTGTACGGCATTTATGTGTACGGCATGTGTACGGCAGGCATGGCGCTGCCGCTGGGCAGCATGATCGACACCATCCGGCGACGAAAGATGCTGGACGACGTACAGAAGGTGCGGGCGGGTTTGGGGGGGCTTGGGGATTTAGGAAATTGGTAGGCATTTTGAAACTGCGCTGCTGCCAGAGCGACGGGGCTTGAGAGGTGGACACGAAGAGCAAAGCGCTGATCAAAGCCTGGGGGCACACGGGCGGGTTTGGGGCTTCGGAGCTGGGGGTCCTGGTGGTCTTGGCTGGGTTGGTGTGGGGTCCGTCGTTCGTCGTACAGCTCCTCCGCGGGTGGACTCGGCGGGGGGGCCTCCCGGACAAATCGTGTTGGAGGCGAAGCTCATCCCAGTGGATCCGCCAAGCGGGTGCAGCATAAGGCCCCCCCCCCACATCATCGATGACAACAAGGCCCCCACATCATTGATGACAACAAGGCCGCCGCATAGGGTCCCCGCTCGCTGAGGTATACGGTAAAGCAAGTACTGGTTATGGCGAGAGAGTCAGCAGCACTTGCTTTACCTTATACCTCTTATATGGCTAGACCCGGTGATCTGATCCGATCTGATCTGATCTGATCCGGCATCTGGATCGGCTGCATCCGCGGCTCCTCGCGGCCCCCCACCCCCCGCCGTCCCTAATGGGGTCACCTCTCCCCCGCAGGGCGGCTCGAACCGGGACTTTTGGGCCTCCGAGGGCCCAGACTTCTTGCGCTACCTGCTGCAGAGCGAGGGCTACAGCTTCGACCAGGAGAGGTGGGAGAGGACTGCAATAACAGTAGTAGTGATAATGATAAAAGTAAAAATCAATATAGCAGCAATAAACTGAGAAACCCGAACCCCGGGAACGATCCCAGAATATGTAGTATCGGACCAATACGCGACGGAGCACCCGCACGGCATTACGTAATGTCTGGGGCGGAATGAACGGGGAATGAAAGGGGCGTGGGAAGCCGTCCCGAGGCCGTCCCCTTGCCCTCCTCACCATCCATCACCCACAGCCGGGACGTCCTGCTCCGCATCTTGGAGGTCAAGCCCGGCGCGGGCAAGGACGCTGCCGAGGCCGCCGCGGCATCGGGCGTGTCGGCCGAGGTCCGGGAGGCGCACAAACGCCGCATCGAGCGACTCAAACAAGCGCTGCTGCGCGCCGGCGCCTCGAGGCGGCATGCGGCCGCCGCCGCTGCCAGCGGCGGCGGCGGCGGCAGTAACAGTGGCGGGGGCGGGAGCGGCGGCGGCGGCGCCGCCGCCGCCGCCGGGCAGCAAAGCCCGAGCAAGGGGAAGAAAAGCGGCGCGGGGCAGGACGTGGGGTACGGCGCTGCGGCGGTGGCGGCGGCGGCGGGCACCAGCAGTACGACATCACGACGGTCCTTCGAGTCCATCATGTCCGCCAGCAGCCGCGCCGCCAGGCTGATGCGTCAGGCGGATCCGTTAAAACGCGAGACGGCCGACGGAGAGGGGCTGTGGCGGCTA
This sequence comes from Eudorina sp. 2006-703-Eu-15, assembly GCA_003117195.1. Classification (NCBI taxonomy): domain Eukaryota; kingdom Viridiplantae; phylum Chlorophyta; class Chlorophyceae; order Chlamydomonadales; family Volvocaceae; genus Eudorina; species Eudorina sp. 2006-703-Eu-15. The sequence continues at coordinate 183,068 of BDSI01000114.1, forward strand.
TCGCTGCTTCGGCCCCCGGGCCCTTCAGCGGCCTCCAGCGGCAACGGAAGTGGCAATGGCGCAGGCGCAGGTTGTGACAGCGTGGCTGAAGAGTCCAGCAGTTGCTTCAGCGATTTCGCGGCCGTCGTGACGGCAGCGGCCGCCGCCGCAGCCTCGAATGACGGCGGCGACGGCGGCGGCGGCGGTGCTTCCGCGGCGGCGGCGGGCAGTGCAGGCGCTGAAGGGCACGTCAGGCCGCGGTTCGCAAGCCTCTTGACGATCAACGTGGAGGGCAGCACCGTACACGGTACGAGCGTGTGTCGTACTGTCGTGTGTGGGGAGAGGCCAGCGAGCTGTTCTCGGGGCGCACCAACCGTTGATGGGGTGCACACGCGCACCGCTGCCTGTTGGCGGTTGACGGTTAGGTGTTGGTAAGCGCGTGGTGTGCGACTGTGGTGCCTCCCCATGACGGCCATCACATCACATCACATCACACGAGATATGGTGCTCTCACTGCCCGTCAGGAAGTTCCAAATGCTGTCGAGTGCAATCAGGCAGGCCCCTGTTTAGCGCCTGCCTGTTGCGACGCGACTGCAACATCACCACACACGCGTGTGTTCGTCTGTGTCGCCTGATGGGTTGCAATGTGTACACACAGAGGGTAGAAGTCTCTTATCTAAACACACAGGGTAGACGTCGGGTGCTGTTTCGGTGGCTGGGGCGCCGCCGCCGTCGCCAGCTGCGGGTCAGGGAGGTCACTCAGATGCCATTCCCCCTCCCCCTGCCCCTCCCACTCCCACTCCCACTCCCACTCCCCCTCCCACTCCCGCCCTCATCGGTAACCGCCCCTCAGATCCCGCGGCCTCTCCAGGCCCTCCTCATCGCTCGAGCCCCTCCGGCCCCAGCAGCACCACCGCCACCGCCACCACCACAACCGTGTGGACGGCGGCCGCCTCCAGCCACCCCGCCGGGGCCCCACAGCAGACGCAGCAGTGGCAGCTGCAGCAGCAGCAGCTGCAACGTCTCCAACCTCCAGGGGCTCCAGCTGCTCCACGGCCCGGCGTGGTCCCGGAGCGGCGCGACCGCAGCGACAGCAGCGGCCAGCTGAGCGCACCGTCAAGTCCCTGGCTGGGCGCGTCGGCGGCGGCTGTCGCACCCCCGCATTCGTCCTCGGCGGCGGCGGCGGCGGCGGCACTTCGGAGCTCGCTGCCGGCGCTTACGCCGTCTGGCGACGCCGCCGGGTCGCGCTGGGGCACTGCCGCCGGCGGCAGCGGCGCCGGCGGCAGCGGCGGAGGCGGCAGCGGCGGAGGCGCAGCGGCGCCACTGAGAGCCGTGGATTCGTTCGGCGGTTGCTGGGGACCACCGTCCTCTGGCCCAGCCAGTCCCGTACCGCCGCCGCTGCTGCCGTCTCCTTCGACCGCCGCCGCCGCTGCAGCGGCGGCGGCCGGTGCTGACGGCGGTGTGGCGAGCGGTGGTGCCGTACAGCGCCAGGCCACCTGTCAGGATCCGGAGACCGGCGGCGAATCCCGCCCAGTCGTGCTCGGCGGCGTCACGTCGCCGCACCCCGACTCGCCGCTACTGCGGGCATCCCAGTCGGTGCCGCTGCGGCTCGTCCCACGTTCCGTATCCACGGGTCGCCGTAGGCCGTACAGTAACAGGCTCATCCTTGCCGCAAGGGCGACTCAGCAGGCGCACGTGGCAGGATCCACGGCGGCGCAGAATGCTCGTCCCAGCTCTAGCGGTACGGCATCCCAGGAGCTCAGCGACGGTCGCGGCTGCGCCGCTGAGCCGGTGGCAGACCCTCCCGCCAGAGCGGCCTCCGCCGTCGCCGCCGCCGTCGGCGTCGGGGGCGGCGGCCCCGCGGTTGCGCCAGCCGCCAACGCGGGCTGGTTTGCGAGCAGCGGTCGCCCTGCCGGTATGCAACGACACGGCGGCGGAGGCGGCGCAGTACGGCTGCCGGGACGCGGCCGGGCCGACGCGGCGGCGGCGGCGGCGGAAATCCGGCGGAGCGTTTGGGAGGCTTCCAACATCGTACCGATTCAACAGAACCACCAGCAGCAGCAGTTGCTGCGCGGCGGCGGGGGCTGGTCGACGACAGGCGTGCAAGGCGGCGGCGCGGTCGGCCGCGGGCCATCGTACGGCGGCGGCGGCGGCGGCGTGCCGTCGCTTTCCGTGGCGGCGACACCCTCCGGCGATTTGGGTCCCTTTGCGCGCGCGACGGACTGGCTGGCATTCCAAGGGCTGATACCGGCGCAATCGCCGCAGTCGCAGTCGCAGCAGCAGCCGGCGGAGGCACTACCATCCGCAACGCCGAGCATTCCGCAGCTGAGCATTCCCGTACAGGTCCAGGCGCCGGAGAGCTCCGTGCCGTCGCCGCTTCCGTCGCCTCTTCCGTCACCGCTGCCGCCGACGGCTTCCGGCGCGGCGGTGTCCCCGCGGCTCCGGGCGCACACGCCGGCGACGGCCGTACCAGCTTCGGCAGTGGAGCGCAGTGGCAACAGCATCGGCAGCCCCCCATGTTTGCCGAGGCAAGCCAAAACGAGTGACTGGGGTCTGAAACCGACGCCCGTCGCACACGCGCCCTTTTGGGCCGGCCAGAGTACGGCACCGAGTACGGCGATATCGTACGACCTCGCCGCGGCAGCGGCCGGCCGCGACGCGCAGCCATCGTCCGCAGCCACGGCGGCGGCGCGGGCGTTGCTGCTGCAGCAGCCACTACTGTCGTCGCCGGCCAGCCCGGCCGATGCCAGCGTGCCTTTCGGCAGCCGCAGGAGCTTCGAGGTCGAACGCGGCGGTGGGGCCGGCAGCGGCGGTGCCGGCGGCGGTGCTACCTCCTGTTCAGGAGGCGTGTGGAGCGCCGCCGCGCCCCCCAGTCCTGGCCTGAACGGACTGGCGACCCGTCGGCCCCTGGTACTGCCAGCGCAGGGCCAGACGGGCCCGCCCTCCGCCCCGGGGGGGTCACCGCAGCTGGTGGGCTCCACACAGCGTTTCCCCCCAGCTGCAAAGGCGGCGGCAGCGTCAGCGGCTTCAGGACTGTCGCCGCCGGGAAGTCCGGAGACGTCGGGTTGGCATCCATACATGCCGGCGCCATCGCACCAGCAGCAGCAGCAGCAGCAGCAACAGCAGCAGCAAGAACAACAACAACAACCCTCAGCTGGGGCAGTAGCAGCATTCGCCATCGCGATGTCGTACCCTTCCACGGCCAAATGCCGGGTCGGGGGAGCGGCCGTAGCGCCGCTGGCGCAACAGCACAGCACACAGTACGGCACTTTGAGGACCGAGCAGCACTCGACGGGTACCAACCCATCGGGCGACGGCAGCAGCAGCACCACCAGCGGCAGCGGACCGACCCAAGGGTCGCCGTACAGCGGCAGAGCCCCGGCATTCAACGATGCCCAGCAAGCGCAGACGCAACAGGCGCAGACGCAGCAGCAAGTGGCTGCTTCGAGCAGCACTTTTTCGGCAGAAAACCTTTCAGGACAGGTCCAGGACCCGCGCCAAGTGCTCATGGCAGCCTCAGTATCGCCCAGGGGCAAGGCATCAGGGCCTTCCAAGCCGCAAAATGGAGACGGCGGAAAGCGCGGCGGCGGCGAGGGCCGTAAGTGGCCCTGGCCGTGGAACAAGGAGGCGGCGGCGGCGGTGTCGGCGACGGGCACGGGGCCGGTGCAGCTCCGAAGCGGGTCCTGCCCGGATGCGTCGCCCCTCGTGGTGACCGGGCAACAGCAGCCCGTCGTCGGGCGCGTGCGCTCTTCGTTCCTGCACTGGTCCTGACGGATCAGGGGCACACTGAGACGGGTCGGTTGGGGGATGTCAGAATTCGAATTTGAAAATTGAGTTTAGGTTTGACTGTTTGGGTTTGGGTATTGTTTGAATTCAGAAAGCGTTGGACTTTGGGGCTTTGGGCCTGGAATATATATCAATTCGAGAAATGTCGACCTGGGCTCACACGCATCCATGGGAGCAGGTCGAGTCGGCTTTTCCTGCCTGCATTTGCGCGTTGACTGGTTCGCGTTGACCGCTGGTCCATGCATGGAAGGCTGGGGGCCTGGAAGGGAGGATTTGAGTGGGCGTGCGGTCGTTGGCGGGCTGGAGGTCATGAAGTCAACAAGGTTGATTCCACAGCGATGACAAAATCGTACCTGGGGGATCAGCACGAATCTCCCCTCCTCATGGCACCGGCAAGCCCTCGGTTGGGGGGCATTTCGGAGGTGTATGGTGAACCGACGGCAAAGTTGGCCGTGTTTGACGAAGGCGATGGCTCTTGAATACGTCGTCGTACAGCGTGCAGAAGGCGATCATGGCCGACCATGCGCGTGCCGTACTGTGCCGTACCGCCGCGCCAGCAGAAGGTTGTTCCATTCGTACGGAGAAGATGATGAAGACCACGACTACATCACGACAACACCACGACGGAGCCAACGACCCATGGGACGGCTTATCCATGGGGGCTGCAGGGCATTCGTGCACATGCGCCGTTGTACGGTAATATTGTCCGACTTTAGAGTACGGAAGTACGATATCGTGGTCGGATGTGGGGCCGCGTGCAATCGCGCGGTGTGGGTTGCATGGACAATATGTTTAGCGAGGAACCTGCCCGACCAGTCACCAGTCACCAGTTCACTTACCAAGATGGGCGGGTTGTGCTTGGGACGAGCAGGCGGAATCGGCGCTGAGAATACGACAGCCGCCATCGCATACGACATACCCGCCACGCTGCGCCAACGGTGGCGCGGTTTCGTTTCTGCAGTGTGTGATGAGGAAGCTACGGCTGTCACCCATGACCTGGGGAAGGGCCACTATAACATCAATAATAATTCATATGACATCTGGCGGAATTGTCCGGCCGGTGACGAGATACAGCCGGAGGCCTCAATCAAGAAGAAAGAATGCGGCTGGATGCAGGTTGCACGTGTGTGTACGGTGTACGACGTTTTGCGAGGCGGGCCGTCTTTGTGTGTTATACAGATTGTATGTGTTGGTGTTTGAATGAATGAATGAATGTTACAGCGGACCCCAACGGGATCATCGGTGTTTGTCGTTGGCAAGGGCGGGGGTGTGCGTGTCCCCGCCAGGGACGCGGGGCTGCACCCGGGGCTGCCCGCACGTGCAACAGGTACCCACTCACAACCCCAGACGCGATAGTCTCAGTCCATACAATCTACTCAGTCTGCGCAATGTAGGCTTGATGTGATTAGGACTGATTAAGGACGATGCGCCGCCGCCCGAGCTGCGTCATCGGGCGCGCTGGGGCAAGGCTGAGATGATGCTGTCCCAGGTTTATTGTTGGAGGGGGTTGCGGCGGTGGGCTGATGCCCAGAGAGACTGTCGGCGCTGCGGGCCGGACTCGGCCGGGGGCGGGCGGGTGACTGGAGGAGACGCCGCAGTCGCGGCCGTACGGCTGCACGGCATTACGAGACTGTACGGCGGCGCGATCCACGCGCTTTCTTAAATTAAGGCGGTCTCGCGGAGCGCTTTCATGCGAGCGTTTTGGCGGGTATGTCTCGTTCGCACAAGTTTGGTCGAGTAGGGGAGGGCGGCTTTGGTCGAGTAGGGGAGGGCGGCTTTGGTCGAGTAAGTGTGAGGACGGAGGAGACATCGGGGCATGGCGCGCGCACAAGAGCACTGCGGTCTCCTCGGAATCTCCCGATGGCAGGGGCTGCTTGAACTCGAGCTGTCCCTCCCGCCCACCCTGGTGGCCGTCGACCTGCCGGTGGCGGCGGACGTGGTGGTTCCGAACGTGGCAACCCCCCGATCTCCGCTGCTGGCGCGCTCTCTAGCCTGAAAGCGGACCACGTGACGTGAAGTAAGGGATTGGCCCTACCGCGTGTCGTGTTGTCGCGTCCTGACGCGACTCGTAGCGACGCGGCTGCAGCACTGAATGCGGATGTTGGGGCGCGATGCCGGTGCCGTACGGCCGCAAGATGCTGATGCGACCGCATCGTGTCTCTGCGAAACGCGCAACGCAGAGCGCACCGAAGCGCGCCGCGATCAAATGGTTTAAAAAAGAGCGTATGAGAAGGTGTGCATGGTCATGAAGGTTAATGGGAAGGTCGGCGGGGATTTTGAGTCGAAGCAGGGAGTGAAACAAGGTTGCCCTCTGTCGACAGAACTGTTCGGCCTTTTCATCGAGACGCTGGCGGACTTGATTGACGTGCACGACCTGGTGGTCGCCAGAGCGCGGAAGCACGAGGTACCCCTGGGGGGTGGCAAGCGCGTTTCCATCCTGCTTTACGCAGATGATGTGAGCCTATTATTGGCGACGTCCGTGGAACGTATGGCGGAACTGCTGGGCCTTGTGGACCAATTTTGTGAGGCTTTTGGAATGCGGCCTAATGTAGCGAAATGTGAGCGTTTAGTTTTTGCATGCGATGAGTCCCGGCGTACAGAGGTTAGTTCAGCCTGCGAGCAGCTACGGCTTTCCGGGCAAGTAGTACCAGCCAAGGACAGCGCGCGTTATCTCGGCCTGGTGTATGGGCCCTCGCGGCCTTTCAGTGCCTGTCGACAGCAGTTGAACGATACCGGCCGGGCCGCTATGTTCTCTTTGAGCTCCAAATTGGATAAGCTGAAGCTTTTCGCCCCCGACGTGCGAATGAGGTGTTTTGCCACTCAAGTTCGAGCGATTTTGCTGTATGGTTGTCAGGCTTGGGGCCCTTTTGCGTTGACAGAGGTTTTGAACAGGGTGGGGAGACGACGCGATGCGAACAACCTGGCAGAAGGACTTTTTGAAGCATGCCTACACGATGATGCAGTCCAGCTGCAGATTGCGTTCATGCGACAAATTGTGGGGGCTGCTCGCCCAGCCCACCGCCTTCTTTTCGCAGAATTGGCCGAGCTTCCCCTGCATTACTATTTGGTGAAGCAAGTGGTTCGCTTTTGGAACCGCCTGCAGACGCAGAAGGGCACGGTCGCACACGCAGTCCTATGTCAGGAGGTTATCGATGCACTCACCGACCCTGAACGGGGCGGTTGGGGAGCCTCGTTCTTGCGTTTAATGTCGTACTTAGAGTGTGATATTTGGAGCGGGCTACCTCACGATGCAGAAGGTGTTGAACAGCGAGTTGAGTGGTTGCTGTCCAAACCTCTTCCCGAGGCTCAGATTGTGACGGCGATGAGGGAACGACTAATGAGCGGTTGGGAACATGTGCGCCTCGATGTCGAGCCAGACAATTACCCATCAGACGGGAAGCAGCCGGGGATCCATATGTCGAAGTACAAGCATTGGATGGGCCTGTCGTTTATGGGTGCGGCGGCCGTTATGTGGCAACCGCACGCTACAGTTTTTATCCCCCGTTCTGCGCACCGGAAGCTAATGCAATTCAGGCTTTGTTGTTGGGCACTACAGTCTAACAGGGCGCGGAGGGGTAGGCACCATGTCCCTAGAGGACAACGGGTCTGCCGTTGCTGCCGCTCTGAAGACCAGATTGAAGATGAGAAGCATGTTCTACTCGACTGCCCGGCTTACGATGCAATACGAGCTGAGGAAGGGTTTCACCGCCCTAATACGATGAGGGAGGCGATTGCCTGGGATCCGGCTCGTTTGGCAAAGATGTTGGAGCGCATGTGGGCTCACCGTAATTCTATCGTGCCCTTTGGGCGCTAGTCTCGTCGACTCCTGTTAATGCGGTATTGCAAACCAGTGCTTTTGGGCGTTTTGTTTGCCCTTGGGCCTCCGGCTCGTATGGGTATGTGCAGGTATGGGGTTACGCACCCCCAACCATGTAACACACACACACACACACAAATGGTTTTGGATTGGTCAATTTCTTTTACCTTTGCCGTTTGTTATGTCGGGGCTGTCGAGGCACTAGGCGTACTTACAACAGCAGGAGGATGCCCGGACGGGTCCACGATTGGGCCATGATGGGGAATGGGCCATGATGGGGAGCGACCCCTGCCTGGGTGCAGTGCGGGGTGGGGTCAGGCACCTGGGTCGGCCTTTGGGTCGGTGCTTGAAGGACCGGTGTGGCCCGCTGGAAGGCTGACGCCTTCCTCTCTGAATCTGGAGCGCACTGCAACTGAAGTATCACGTTCAGGTTCCCACGAAGTTCACCTGGCCCGCAGGATGGCCTGGGTGGGGCCGGGGTCCACCATGTAACGCTTGCTTCAAGGGGTAGGAGTGGCCAGTGCGCACCAGGGCTTGCGCAGGACTATAGCTTTGCCCATGGGTGGAGGTGTGGGGCTTGAATATAAGGCCTGAACCACAACCTGGCCCAAACCACATTAGTTGCGAACAGTGAGTTGGCCGTGAGGGAGCCTTGAATGCCATCACGTTTCAAGACACCGATGCCGTTTTATTGTAACATTCGTCCGGGTCGCTTTGCAAACTTGCACATGTACGCGGAAATGTTGGCAGAGCGGTGAATAAAGTACGGTAGCCACCGTTAAGACACTTTCCCAAATGCTGCAAGGGTTTCACGGCGTCGCTATCGTTGAATTTTGACACAAGGACAGTCTTCTTGGATACTAACGGAAACAAGGGGGTTCCACCTACACTCGCAAAAACGTTGCTACACGGTTAGGAAGCGATCGTTAGGCTGGCATCGGAGCGTCGCAGAAGTGGCCGGCTGCAAGCCCGGGCGTTTTCCGCAGGTTGTTCCTGGCTGGCAGGCTGATTGCAAGTCTGGGGTTCGCCATCTACCGAAAACCGCAGAACCTCGCAGAAGACAGAAAGAGATGACGACAGCAGTGGTCAGAATAGACATGACGAGTAAAAGCGACATTGTAAATCCTTGAAGTCTTGAAGTGCTGCGGGACAAAGGCAGTAACCATAAAGCAGTTAGGCACAGACTATCAGAATTAGGGTCGTGCGGCATATCTGGTTGGCGATGCTGTTGGAACGGTTGGTTCGCTGGCCATTTGCTGGCAGGCGCTATCCGCTCATTTTATTTGTTATATTGATAATGGCAAATATGTAGATCATTTGGAATACACGAGACAGCGGGATGTCCTTCTTGGGGAAGGGAGGTCTCTCCATTGTGTTGGCAGTGTCTGAAAATTTCGCACTGAAAATCCTCTCCGACATACGCGCTGCTGAGGAAGAGACAGCAATTTTAGAACGCCTTGGTCAAGCATCTACGATTGTCGGGTTTTATGGTCGCCTGGACGCCTGCGGTCCTGCAAAGGCAGCGCTGTTACTGGAGCTGTGCCAAAGCAGCTTATCTGACTTGTTGGCCACATTCGCCGGACAGGTGATTAGCATAGGTCCTCAGGGGATACCCTGCAGTTGCTCAATTCAAACGCTGGCCCTTGCAGCGCTTGCCGTCGGCTTCTGGACTATCAACCCAGCAGTATGTTGTGATGATGCTCAATTGCCTGGCCCAGTTGCATGGCCGCGGCGTCATCCACCAGGTGAGTTTGGAACAAAAAATGCAGCGTTGATGGTCGGGTCCAGCTGAGGATGACTATCCCACCATCCATCACCCCAGGACATAAAACCATCAAACTTCTTGTTTGGGACAGATGGCACGATCAAACTCTGTGATTTCAACCTCTCCCGTGTGGCGACCGACACTACGCGAACCTCCGGCGGAACGCTGCTGTATTTCTCCCCGCAAAAGTTCTGCGAGGTCGACGATGGCTACGCAGCGGACTGGTAGGAGCTTGGTTATCGCCAACGCCGTCGCGCCCGGGGACCGCAACCACGCTCCCTTTTTGGGTCCGCTCGCCACGGACCAACTAGGGTGTCATCGGTGTATTCGCACTGGGCAGGCAAACGCATTTGAATGGTCTTCAGCCATGTGGGTCGTGTGGCTTGTCCTCGCGCTGTTTAACATCGGAAATGACGGCAAGGGCAACAGGGTCGCAGCGCCTTATCCCTTTCTCGTTATAAACCGTCTCGCTTCTGCTTCACACAGCCCACGCGACATGCAGTTGTCGTCAACCAAGATCGTGCGCCATAGCCTTGCACGGGGCGATGCTTGAGACATGTCCTGCGCTTCTCCGCTGTCCTGCTGTTGGTTTGGGGCAGGTGGGCCTTCGGCGTCACGCTGTACCAGCTGCTGCTCGGACTGCAGAGCTGGCCCTTCAGCACTCGGTCGCTGCGCAGCATCGGCAGGCTGCCCGCCGCGGAGCAGCTCCAGCTTGTCCGGTCGGCGGTCATGAAGGGGAAGTTGGTGTTCAGGTGAGGACGGGGTATTCGGGCGTGGACAAGGGGGGTAAGGAACTTCCTTCTCCTCAGCTCCAGAGCCCCCCATTCGGCTGGTCTACATGTCTCTAGACAGGTTACGTACGGCTTGCAACTGCTGAACCCATCTCACCAGGTCTCTTCTTGCCGATTGACAGGGCGTTGTCCGGACTGCCGCGGGCGGCCAGGACCCTCATCCGCGGCTTGCTGCACCCCAAAGCGGAACGCAGGTGTGTGTCTGTGTGTGCTTGTCAGGGTGGTGGTCGTTGCCAGTCAGGTTCCGGCGCTTGGGCTGTTCCTGGCTTTCGGAGGTCATCTGGGTCGCAATCCGGAGTACTGCCCCTGAGGTTATCTTTGCTGCTGTGGCGCTGCTGATACCGAAGTCCCAGTCTTGTTGCTCCCGTCGCTGCCTTCCGCTGCTGATAACTCTTCTGCTACTTCCTCGTTCCTCCCTGTTGGTCGGTCGGTTGGTCCTTAGGTGGAGCCTGCTCCACGTGCTGGCGGGGGACTACCCGGGGGACAAAGCCTTCTCAGCGGTAGCACTGCGCCACCCGCATCTGGCACCGGACATGGAGCGGCTGCTGGTGAGGTGCGGGTGGGGAAAACGTGGGGGACCCTGGGGGCAGCCAACCCCAATCCACCTTAACGGGGTGGGTTGGGCTGCCGTCGGGCTGGTGTGGGTTGCGTGAGTCGCGCGGTTTGCTTGCAGAAGTGTTGGCGGTAGGAAGACACATGCGACTCCGGCGTCTGCAAGGAAAGCGCGCAGCAAAGCAGCACAGGGCAAAGCAAGACAGCCACGATCCCATGTGCGTGAGTTGATGAGGCTGACGTGACGGACGGCAAAAGTACTATGGCGTGTGTGTGGTGGTGGGGCGGGTATGTCTCTTCTGCGTGTGCGTGTGCGTGTACGCTCTTTGTTCTCAATAGCCAGGCTGTGAAACTGTGAAAATGGCATGGTATCGCAAAAACTCGCAGTACCACAGTGCACAGGTTGCCAGGGCAGGGCGCCGCGAAACAGCACCCAGGACAGGGAGGTCCAATTAAGGGCATCCCCCGGGGTAGGGTCGCGTGTGCAGGGATGGAGACGCGCGCACGTTTACCGACGAAACCCGCACGTGTGCGTGTCCGCAGGCCGTCCGTCACCTGTGCCGCGGGGGCGTGAACCCCGAACGGCCCGTTGGGGTAGGGCCGGATGATGCCGAGGGCAGCGGCCCCACGCGGGGAACACGGCAGGAGCCTGACAGTCGACCTCGCAGGTGCGTCGGCGCGTGTACATCGGTGTGTATCGGTGGCAAGGCAGGAGTTGAGGCGGCGGTCATGGGTTGGGTTGGGACGTCAGGAGGAGGTTGTGCCGCGGAGCGGGGTCGTGGCACTGGTCTCGGCCTTATACCTGTATGGGTCTGACCCTCTGACTGGGTCGGGTTGGGACAGCGGCGCCGGTCCACAACATGGCGTGCTTGGACGCATGTTCTCCGCTGTTGACGTCGTCGGACCCTTGAACTGATACGATGATGTCGGTCTCGCCCCTCATGCCACGTGCGCACAGCTCGTCCGCCGGCGGCTTTGGCGGCGGCTTCGGCGGCAGCAGCGGCTTCGGCGGCACCGACAGCAGCAACGGCGGTGGCGGGACTCGCACCCGCCGGTCGCTGCGTGCGCTCCGGAGCTGCTTGCTGTCTTCGCGGAAGCGGCCTTACAGCTGCGGCGGCGGCTGCGCTCCGCCGCCGCCGCCCCGGACGCCGCCGCCGGAGCGTGACGACCTCTTTCCAGCGGCGGACCAGCAACGGACGCCGGCGGGTCCGCAGGACGCAGCCGCTGCCGCCGCCGCCGTGCTGCCGTCCGCGCCTTCAGCCCCGTCAGCGGCGCTGGGTGCGATGGCGCTGTCGTCCACGCTACCCGGGGTTCCGCCAATGGGCTGGCAGATGCGGGATCCAAGGGGCCCCGGCAGCAGCAGCGTCGGTGGTGGTGGCAGTGCTGCTGCCGGATACGCGGTCGCTCGCGCCGCGACAGGGCCGCCCGGCGCGGGGTCGCCAGGGCCGGCCAGGTTCCACCCGCCGCAGCGTGTTGACATTGCCGCGACGCTCGATTGGACGACGACGAGCGGTACGGCAGGCGCGTGCCTCGCCGGCGCGTTTCCGCGCGCGTGCGCGCTGCGTCGGGCGCTGATGCCGCGATCCGACGCCGCGGCGCGCGCGGCGGCGGCGCGGGCGGCGGCGACGGCGACGGCAGGGCGTCAAAATCTGCTGACGGCGGACGGCAGGCTGACGGCGCCGCCATTTGTGCCGTGCGAAGTACGGACGCACCAGGTGGACCTGTCGGCAGTGTGTCGGGCGCTGGCGGCGTCGAATGCGGCGGCGGCGGCGGGCGGCTTGGGCTCGGGGCCGCAGGTGGCGGGGGCGGGTGGCGGCGTGGCGGGCACACGCGACCAGGTCCAGGGCTTGGAGGTGAGGTCCGGAGGCGCTGAGCCGGTACTGCTGTTTGTGTGTCTTATGGGCGGCACAGTCCATACGTTTTACGATGTTTTTAACTTTACACGACCGTGAAGTACCGGTATCGCTCGACTCTACTGCCGGCATGTGAAGGGACTAGGTGTGGATCAGATGTGTGGAACCCCACGGGCCTACATGTAGTACGATCGTGGCAGCGTGGATGGGCGTCCTTGCCCTGCCTGAAACTCCTGCCTAATATCCGAACGTTGGTGGCCCACCCACCCACGTTCCGTCCTGAGCAACCCTGACCCGCCCTGACCCATCTCACGCTCCGACCCGACCCGACCCGACCCGACCCGACCCCGACCCGACCCGACCCGACCCCGACCCCGACCCGACCCGAAAGGTCCTGGAGGAGATGCGGCTGATGCTGGAGCGACGGCGGCTCAGCACCCGGGCGGCGACAGGCACCGGCGAAGCGGAGGGCGCCGGAGGCGAAGACGGAGACGGCGCCCGGACTATGGCCTCGGCTTGCTGGCTCAGTCAGTCACCATCGCAATCACAGGCGCAACTACAGGCACTGCAACAGTTCCACCCACATCTCCAATCACATGTACAGCGACAGCCACCAACGGACGACGTCCCCCCCGGGGTGCCACCGGCACATCCGGCCCCAGAGGGGTCAGTCGCCGCTGTGCAGGGGCCCTGGACAAGGACGTCACCACCCAAGGCGATGAGCGTCCAAGGCAGCGACCGCGGCCTCGCCGCCGCCGCCGCCGCTGTCACCGGGAACCGCAGCCGCAGCTTGGGAAGCGGCTGTAGCGGCCCGGGCGGCAGCAGCGTTGGCGGCTGCGCTGTGAGCGGCCGACGCGTCTCCAGCAGCTCCGCGACGGCGGGTTGTAGCGGAGGCGGCGCCGCGCCGCCCGCAGGTATGCCGCTGGCGGGTGGGTCGCCCGGAGTCGACCCCCGTACTGCCCCTGGCTCTGCCCCCGGTGCTGCCCCCGGTTCGGTCTCTGGTTCTGCACCTGGGGAGGCCCTCCCAAGGGCGGGTTCATACAGAGACACCCTCCCGCTGCCGTGGATGCGTGAAGCGCCGGGTGGGACCGGGGCCGTTGGGGCCACGAGATCCTCGGATGGTTGGGTCGCGGCGGGGGCTACGTCGCGAGGATGCTCGCCCGGATCCGGACAGCGGCAGCAGCGGTGGCAACAGCAGCCGGGGGGTTGCGGCCTGGGCGGCGCCGGGACGGCAGCCCGTGAGGCGAGGGCGGGCAGCTACGGCGGCCGTGACCCCGGGGAGGGGTTGGAGGTGGACGCGGAAGGCCAGGAAGAAGGAGACGAAGAAGTCCGAGAACCAGCAGCGGAGGCGCCAGCCGGCGATCCGTCGCTGCGGGGCCGTTGCGCTGCCGCTACCCTTTCCAGCGCGCAACGCCAAACCACCACCAGCCGCGCTACCACTACCACCGCCAACCATTTTAGAGACCATCCCGCGGGTCTGAGGGCTGGGGATGTGATGGAGATGGGGGCGGCGGCAGAAAGGGCGGTGGAGCGGACGATGATGGTGCACCTGCACCAGCGCGAGGAAGTGCGCCAGCAGGGCGGTCATCTCCCACCGCCTCCGTCATTGCAACGGTCAGGTGCAGCGCCGCGGGAGGAGGGCGCGGCGGCGGAGCCGGGGGCCGACGACCCCGGGTCAAGGCAGTCGCCGCAGCGGGCTGGAAGTACGCCGGGGGCCAACGCCGGCGAAGCCATCAGTCGGTGTGACACTGCCGATGGTGGTGGTGATGGTGATGTCGATGGTGATGGCCATACTGGTGAGGACAAGAGTGGTGGTGGTGCTGGGGAGGGCGCCGCCGCAGCTTTTCCACCTCATCTGTCAGCGGAGGCCGTCCTGAAGGCGGCCCAAGCGGCGGCGGTCTTGGCGGAGGCGACGGGCGCCTCTGTCGGCCGTGCGCCGGGAGCCACCTCGTCCCGCCGGCCACCTCCGCAGCTGCGCCTCCCCTGCGGCGACGCCGCATCAGCCGTAATCACGGACACCCGCACAGACACGGCGGTGCTTGCAGCCCAGCGACACAACGTGGCGCATTGCAGCGGTGGCGGAGGCGGTGGCGGTGGCGATACGCACACGTTGGTCCCGACCGTCCGCGACAGCTGCCGTGGTGGTGGCGGCGTCATCAACGGCTGCGGCGGAGGCGGCGACGACGGTGAGCACCGCGATGACGACTCCCAGATGCTGCCCGATGATGCGGGCAGTCTCTTTAGCCTTCCCATGAGCCCCTGCGGCCCGGGCGCCGCGAACGCGCACGCGCACGCGCGGCTAACCGTCGCCGCCGCCGCTGCTGCTGTTGGTGCCGTAAACTGTGACGGCGACTGGGGCTCGGATGAGGTCTTGGTTCCGGAGCTGGTCAGTGCGAGCACGATGACGGGCCCTGCCACCTCAGGGGCAGCTCGGGCGCAGCAGCGGCTTGATGGCGCCGGCCTCCCGATCCCAGGGCTCAGGCAGGGCCACAGCACTGGACAGGGGCAGACCAATCGGCAGGGGCATGAGCACGGGCGCGGGCTGGCACGGGGTGCTGAGGGAGATGAGAGGATGACTGGGGCCTTGAGCAGGGGCGATCCGAGGTGTGGCGGCGCCGGCAGCGGAGATGTGCGAGGGCGCCGGCGGCACACGGTGGAGCAGACGACGGCCGACGCTAGCGAGCGGCGGACAGGTGGAGTCATTGGGCTAGGGGTCCGGGAGTTGAAACGGGCCCTGGGGGCGGCGGCGGCGGCGGCGCCTGCAACGGCCCAGGAGGCGGCCGCCGTGTCAATGACCTCTTCGCGTCATGGGTTGCGGTCTGCGCCGGGGGGGTTCTCGGGCCACGGCGGTTCTCGGCGTGGCGGCAGCGGAGGCGGCGGCGCCGCCGCCGCCGCCGCCGCCGCGAGGTTTCCGCTGTTGCAGAGCCGCTCCTCACGAGAACGGGCCGCATCCGCAGTGGCGGCGGCGCCGCAGCCGGGGATGGTGACCGGCGGCCAGCCGGGCCGTAACCCTATGGGCGGTACTGATGGCGGCGGCGGTGCCAGCGGCGGCGGCGGGACGGTCGCGCCTCGCTCGTCTGATGATGTTGCCGTCGCGCGTTCCGCCGGCGGGACGGGAGGAGAAGCGGCGGCGGCGGCGGGAAGTGGCACCCGCAGGTCCTGGTCGTTACGCGGCAGGAGCCTGCTGAGGGCGGGTTCGCCAGGCTGGCGCATGAACGCGGGGCGGGGGCTGCGGGTGCCTGGTGGAAACAGGGCGGAAGGTGGGTGAGCGGTGGAGGCGCTTAGCAAGCATGGGTGCTTTACATTGGCAGGGCCGCCAGTTGCGGATTCAGAACTTGTGCACGCTGCACGGTGTGATGTGGTGTGGTTTTGTGTGATGTGGTGCAGTGTTACCGGAGACGGTGTGGCCCGAAGTCGTGCGCAAGTTCCCATCGGGGAGGCGTTGGAGAGCACAGGCCGTATGGTATGCGGATGCCTGGCACGCCGTGCATTATTGAGTACGGCAGCAGCAAGAGCAGTCGCACAGGTGCCAGCCATGTGCCCATAGGTAGCGATGCGGCGTGTGCGTTGTGCGCGGTTGTGTTGTGTTGTGTTGCCCGGTAGGCAAGGCAGGAGTACGTGACATGCAAGGGGCATAGCTAAGCCTGGAAATGTCCGCGTGCCTGTCCCAGCGCCCAGCGCCCAGCCCATATAAAACAATGTGTGTGAGAGAGTGTGTGTGCTTTGTTTTGTATACATGGAAGCAGAAACAGAGATTGCGCGTTGCAAAGCGACATGTTGCATGGTGTATGACGCTTTATGTACGGCCAGCACGACGAGGCGTTTCATTGATCAATTGCCCGTTTTAGGTTGGGATTCCATATGTTGTGGGGGGGGTGGGGATGTCCGCCAGGTGTGAACGCGGCCTTAGCCTTGGTACGACGGCTCATTTGTACCTCGTACTGATTAACGACCGCGCTGGTACGACGGCCCATTTGTATGCCGTGCTGAGGTGCGACAGTGCTGGGATGTTGCCCAGCGCAGGCCTGTGCATTGGGTATGCAGCAGGCTGTGCGACGTCATGGCCTCGGCTCGTGAAGGCGGAGAAGGCAAAGGAGGAAGAAGGATTTCCGCCGGCGCCGCATTCCTCCAGCCTCCAGGGGAGTCCGCGGCTGTGTGTGGTGAAAACGAGCGTTCGACCCCTTTATGTGTGTGGGTCCACCTCCGGTGTCGCGCGATACATATTAGTAACGGATTTACCTCGAGTGCCGTACATGACATTGTTGGATCGACCTCGAGCCCCGTTTACATGATCCACGTCAAACACAGGCCCACGAACAGCTCCCGTTTCGTTGCCCTGTTGCGCAGCCAATCTCGCATGCGTGCCGGGGCTCTGAATGTGAACATGTGCATGGTTTCCTGGACATTTGGTGCTGGCTTGCCTGACTAGGATTCTTTATCCCGCATTGGTAAATGCTAGCATGTTGGGGCCATGATTGAATCATATGCTAAGACGGACCCCACGGGGCCTTGCCTTGTGGGTGCGTGCCCCATGCAATGACGGGCAGTGGGTTGGTCTGATTTGTTGGTCTGATTTGCTGGTCCGGAGCCATGTATGACCAGGTGCCTGCGCGGCTGGTCGGTCCGTTGATCGTGTATAGTTTAGTGCGTTCGGTCATCAATTAGGTGGGCCGGTAGGCAGGTAGACTGAGGTCATGATCTGCTCAAGGATTTGAGACTGGAAACAGGTCGGGAAACGGTTACCACGTCGGGGGCGCATGGGAAAGTGGTTTGTTGGGGAACATGTTGTAGTGTTGGTAGATAGTGGTGGGGATGGGGATGGTTGCAGTAGTGGTTTGCTTCGTGCGAGTACCGCAGAGGGGTTGTATGTCTGCACGCGGCGGTGCATGGCGTTGTGCCAAACGAATGTGGCGAGGCTGTGAGAGGCTACATTGCGGTACGGGATACCGTGTCGGGGGCTGCACCTTACGTACCCTGCGCAAACACGCCACGGACCCGATTGACCTGAGAGAGGGTGAGCTGCAGGCGGCACGTAAAGCATGTGCAGACCGTTTTAATGTTATTTCTGAACTCGGGTTCAACAATCATCACTCGGGCGGGCTTGCGGTTTTCTTTTCTGAACACATAAACCTCTTAACACATCAAGAAGGGAGCTGCGGATGAGCTAGGGAGGGGGATGGCCGCCGCCGGAGCCGACACCCTGAAGCAGCACCCGTGCGGCCCTCTGCGCATCAGCGAGAGTCCTTCCCTTGACTTCCCGTTGTCTTTCCTCCTCCATCTGCCACGTCCTCCTCCTCCCTGCTCATGCGGCATTCCCCATCCTCGGGACGCATTCACTACTGATGTACTGAAGGACCCAACCCGCGGAGGAGCGGAACGCATGCGGGGCAGAGCAGAGCACCTGAGGGGCTGCGGAGACTCCGCCACCATGGCCCCCTCCACAACCCCCTTGCTTGCTACGGGTGTACCCTACGTCTGCTGCACCCTTCTCCTGACCTCCTCTGACACCCTGAGGCAAGCCCCCCTGGCCTTATCGTGGACACCTGGGACGTGCACCCAGGCTTGCTGGTGGACTTTGACGACCAGGAGCGACCAGTTGTTTTCAATATCTCGTCCGCGAGCTGCGCCATCCCTGTCCACTTCTTCAAAACCTGCCTAGGCGTGGACGGCAAGCCGCCACTGCAGCTTGGGCAGGTGTACGACCCGTATTCTCAGGTACTAGCGCTTCGGTTCTGCGCCACAGTGAGCTCCAAGAGTGTGGCGACCAGCGACGGCAACGTTGCGGTCCTGGAGGACGCCGCCGGCAACTGGGTGGGCCTGCAGGTCAATGACGTGATCCCGCCAGCAGAGTGAAACCTTTGCATCCCGGCAGGCGGCATTGAGGTGCCGGGCCTGCGGCATGCACAGTCGCGAGGCGAGCGGGGTCTTGGGAGCGATGGCAGGACGGCACAACAGAGACCCCCGTCAAAGCACACTAAGCTTCACCGCATCCGGATTAATGCGGACTATAAGACACCTCTCTTCTAGTCCGAAGCGTAGTCAGTGTGCTTTGACGGGGGTGTCTGTTGTGCGCTTGTGCCGTCCGGCTATTTCGGTGTGCCGTATATGTTGACGGCATCTCGCAACGGCCGCTGCATCCGTCCCGAAGATTTCGCCTCCATGACGGCAGCCTAGACACACAACCCCGCCCGGGCGTTGAGTAGTAGTGGGCCGACGTCGGCGCCTTTGATAGGGTTGGGCGGTTTTTTCGGCCCGGTGGGACCGTACGGGCAGGCCCCCCGTTGCCCTCCAGGACTACGGACCACCGCCGGAGACGTGAGCCCGCCTTGGTTGGGGTGGTGGTTCGCTAATAGGGGCGCCCTGGTGGCTAACTCGCCCTGAGCGGGCTTTATCCCTGCTGAAGTTGGTTCTCAGGAACGGGGTGGTTCCCTGGTAGTGTGGGCACGCGGTTTTCGGTGCACTTGGGGAGCCTGTCCGGAGCGTCATGGTGGCGTTAGTTCGTTTGTGCTAGTGCTATGGTGAGGAAGCATCGGCTGTCACCGATGACCCGCTGTAACATCCTTAACTTAAAAAACCCCGCCGACTTGGCCGCAGATGAAGGGTTCGTGTGTCGTTGCAACGACTTTCTAGGCCATGGAAGAGACAGAATCAGAGATTGGCACTGTGTGTTGGACTGCGGGATTTCTGAAAACGTCTGGGTGCTTTTGAAGTTGTGTGGTTACAGCGTTCGGGGCCCCTCCATGGTCCCCTGAAATGCGGGTGCTACAACGCCGCCTCTGCCTCCGCCATCACCATCGCCGCCGTCGCCCCCGCCGCACTCCACGCTGCTCCACGCTTGACAAAATTTGAACGTCGCGCCAATCGGCAAGGGCGCCGCGAATCTACGCTGGGGAAACGGTGGTAAGCCCGTACTTTGCTCTCTGGCAAAACTGCAATTCATGCTCGTGTAGCTTTCCGGCTCGGAGGAGGACACGCTCGGCAGCAACCGCACGACACCACACCACACCCTGTCGCGTATACGACGCGACACCTCCAAGCAAGCCAAGGTGTACGTACGGACTGGATGCAATGACGTCAATGCTCAACCCCTTTGCTCCTCTGTTCTTACGGTGAGCGACATCAAACAGCAGCAGCAGCAGCTCCCCGCTATTCAAACAGCGCCTGGGCACCCGGCCACGATTCTCGTCAGAGGCTCCCGGGCGCCCCAACAACGCTCCTCAGAAGTAACATAAAATCTTCCGGATGCTGCGGTCTGTGGCTTCACACCTCCACACACAAACAACGCGGACAAGCAAACTAAACAACCCACGTTGCCTTTCCTCCGTCAATGCCCATGCATGTGCTCAATCTGGTCATTTTTCAATTCGCTTCGGTGCACTCGTTTCTTCGTAAAGGGCCCCGCGGTCAAATCATATTCTGAGGACCAACGCAATCTCCGGGAGCGCGCATCCTTTTCAACCACCGCCGGTAACCGCCAATGCGGAGGGCCACGGCCCGGCGGCCAACCCGGACTGCCTCCCGGAGCCCGACCCTGGCTGAACCTGCGCCTGCGAGGCCGCCTGCTGCAGCAGCGGCTGCTGCTGCTGCTGCTGATACTGCTGCTGCTGTGGTGCTTGCGCAGGCAGCTGCTCTTGCTCTTGCGTCTGCTGCCGCCTTTCCTGCTCCTCCTCCTCCTGCTCCCCGCGCCGCTCTTGGCCCTCCCACCAGGCGGGCAGGTCCGCCACCGAGCGGAGCACCCCGTCCGGCCGTACCCCCACGCTGAGATCCCGCTCCCGGAACTTGCCCGTGCGGACCAGCACACCGCGGAGGCCGGCGGCCTGCGCCCCCGCCACGTCCCCCTTGACGTCGTCACCGATCATGACCACCTGGGGCCAGTAGAGTGGCGGCAGTGCGGCCATGCGGGCGCCGGAAATCGATAGATGCAGTTGAAGGGGAGCAGAGGACGCGGGAGCAGAGGACGCGGGAGCAGAGGACGCGGGAGCAGAGGACGCGGGAGCAGAGGACGCGGGAGCAGAGGACGCGGGAGCAGAGGACGCGGGAGTTCAGCCGGCGGGAGTGGTGGGCTTTGTTATAGATTTGATCCACGCCAACCCGGTTCCCGTACGTGCAGGTGGGGCATGACGTAAGGGCGCTTCCCGTTCCGGTTCCACAGTCGTGTAATCCCAGTAGTTCGGTGAGCCAGGGGGAGTGAACCTGGCCGCAGCGGCATCCCGTGAACCCGGCTTCGGTTGATGCCTGGCTTCTGGGTACCGTGCACCTGGGTTTGGGTTCTGGACATCTGAGCGACCCATGGGTTCGTCAGGGCCCGGCCCCGGGTCGACTCACCTCCTCGGGCAGCAGGCCCAGGCTTTGCGCGGCGAGGCGGAAGATGAGCGGGTCGGGCTTCCCCAGCACCATCTGTTGTCCGGGCATCCAGGCAGGCAGAAGGCGGCAGGGCATCCAGGCAGGCAGAAGGCGGCAGGGCATCCAGGCAGGCAGAAGGCGGCGGCGGTAGGGGGAGGAAAGTCAAGGCTATCAAGGCAGACAGGATGTGAGGAGGGAGTGGACCAGTGGAGCTTGCGAAAGGAGGGAACGAAAGGCCAAAGGGGAAGTGATTGGGAGGGATGCGAGGGGACACGGCATTGGCGGCGGCGGGCCGGCGGGGCGGGGCCCAACAGGGCAAGGTAAGGGGGCCCCAGGAGCGGAGGCTGTGGCGGCCGACTACCGCTGAGCTGTCGTGTATTGTAACTTTGAAACATTGGAAGGTATGGCACGGCACGGTACGATACAGTACGGCACGGCACGCGCCCAACCAAAACTCTCTCACCGCCTTGATGTCGGCGGCAAACTCGATGGCGGCGGTGAAGGGGCCCACGTCGATGCTGTACCCGTCGGTGTCCTTGTAGTACCTGCAACCGGTACAGCCGCATGCCGTACACGGCACGGCAGTGTAGGTCAACAGAGAAAGGAGAGGCGACACAGCGGAAAAGAGAGAGAGAGCGGAAGATATAGAGCAAGAGAGAAACAGAAAGAGAGAGGGCGGGCGGACAGCGAGGAAAGGAGGGAGGGAGAGAGAGGGTCTGCGCGGCAGGCGCTGTTCAGGGCTCGAGCCTCTACACCTGTAAATTCGCAATCCCGAAGCTCATCGTCAACCGCCAACCGCCAACCGATGCTGCCGCACCCACCCCCAGACGCCACGCAGAGGTGCACCCCCATATGCTGCGCAATGACGCACCCAGAACACAGCCCTCACTCTCACCGTGCCTTGCCCAGCGAGATCAGGCTGAAGGACCCCACGGGCCCAGCAGGAAGCCCCGCGGAGGCGGCGCCGTCACCGACCGACGCCAGCGGCGACGCGCACGGGGTCGGCCGCGGGGAGCCCACCTGCTGCTGCTGCTGGTTGGGTCCCAGGTGCGGCAGTTGCACCTGGCAGTCGTGTCCCGCGCCCCCGGCCCCGGCCTCGGCCCCGCCCGTGGCCCCGCCCGTGGCCCCGTCCGTGGCCGTGCTCGACCCCGCGCCCGTCGTAATGTCCCATGTGGCCAGTATGTCCAGGCTCCGCAGCTGCACCTCATCCAGGCTGCTCATCCCGATGGCCTCCGCCCGCATCTGACCCTCCATCACCAGCCTGTGTGACCGTACGGAAACAGTACGGAAGCAGTACGGAAATCGTACAGAAGGACAATCCTGGATCGACATCGATGGCGCAGACATCCGGGGAGGAGGGCCTTGACGCAGGAGCTTCGTCAGCACTGCATCGCCGCCGTACCATGCGGGCCGATGGACAAGAAGTCAAGAACTCAAACCCATCGAGCGACGCAGGGTCAAGCCAACTCTTGGCTTCTGACACTCCGCACGGTACGACATACCTTACCCGCACGCCGGCTTTGGCCAAGACACGTCAAATCACCCTTCCACAGCTTCATTGGGCGCCGCGCAAGCCGGCGAGGAGTTGTGCAGGCGTACGACCCGTGCAGGACCCGTACAAGGCCTGAGACCTCGTGTCGAGGTGGCCCGTGGCCACCTTGCACGCCGACACGACCCATGGGTCAGCCGCAAGCCCGCACACCTGAACGCGCGGTTGAGCTCTCTGTAGTTCCAGTCCAACCCCATGTCGCCGATGACCACCGCGCCCGCGCCCGACTCCGCCGTCGGGTGCAGGAGGGGGATGCCCTCGAACTCAGCGGTCAGGTCGGGGGCCACGAAGAGAGCCGCCGGCCCTGTGTGTACGGCAGTGCACACGGCAGTGCGTCACGGCGCCCCGCGCACCATAGGGAGGAGGTCGTTGACTCGTTGTGAAGAAGCCGCAGGGCGCCCCCTCCCGGGGTAGGCACGGCGCGTGGATTTACCTATGTTGACTTAGTCAGTGTTGCTGATGCTGACCCCTGCGCTCCACAGTGCCAACAGTCCACGAAAATTCCCCGAAAGGTTTCAATTTATCGCGCCGGCGTTGCGGAGGCTGTTGCTGTCTGTTACCATATTTGGTTGTAGGGTGTTGCGAGCACCCTTAAAGGCAGCCGCACGGACGGCAAAGAGGTGCTCCTTGACATTCGCACTAATACGGTACGAACAAAAGCAGAAACGCCGTACGCTCGTACCCGAACCGTGGATCCGCAGCCAGTCGGCGGCCAGCTTCGCTGGACTGACGATGTCATCGGAGGTGCTGGGGATGCCCATGGCGCGGAGCCTCTGGGCGAGGCCTGGCGATTTGGGTTCGGGGAGCGGTCAACGCCAGGTCAACGGCATCGTCGAATGCGCTAGGGTTTTTTCCACAAATTGTTGACTTGTCGAGCGAAAACTCACATCCGTGCTGGTACCGGAAACCAATGGATGCGAATGCTCACCTTCACGGTTTTTGGTGCTCGTGTTTGTAACGAAGAGCAGGGGCACTTGGCGGTCCCGGAAGTAGGTGATGGTTTCCACCGCGCCCGGGATCACCTGGCGAGGCGCGTTTGCGTGTTGGTGAGACAAGGATGTTGCGATAACTATCTCGGTGCTTCTTGGCGCCAGCCGTCTAGGGCAAGATATAAGCTTGGTTTTCGGTTTCGTGCCACCAAAAGTCATCAGCGGACGCTGGCGCCACTAGGTGGCCTTGCCGACCGACTCCCGCGCTTCGGCGGCTCGTACGGCTCTTTCGGAAACTTCCGCGACCGGCAGCAAGCTTTACTTACCGTCTTGGTTCCACTTTCGTACATGACGCCATCAAGGTCACACAAGACGCCCTTCAGAGCGTTGGTAATGACACACGCGCGCCTGCAAATGGAAATACGCGAGAGTTGGCTCGGCCCAACGGACATGCTGACATGGCGAGCTCCGATACGCCGATGCAAAATATTTCAAATGAATGAAAACTAGCGGCTTTTGCAACACCCGATGCGCTGGCAGTATTAGTGCAGTTGGCCCTGGGCTGGTCACGAGAACCCAGCATTTGACCTCCTTTAAACATAAGTGTTCCGTAGGGCACAAAACAAAAAAGGACTGAGAAGGTACCTGTGATTGAGCTCCTGCGTGCGCCAGACTGGGAGTTGACGTCCATGCCTTCCGTGCTGCACGCCTCCGCAGTGCCTTGGCCATGGAACTCTAGTGCGTCCCCCGATGCAAGTATTGTGAGACATCGTTTCGCCAGTTGGCGACGCGTAAGGCTAATTCGTGCGTAAGCTGACGGTGCCACTTTGGAACTACGGTCTTACTGAGCAAGCAACGTCGGCGGTCAATCCTGTGGCTTGAGGGTAGTTGGGATACGCATCTGAGGACGCATTGCAATAAAGAGCTGCGTGTGCAACTTGTGCAAATCGTTCGTTGTGAACTGGTTTCGGAGGGCATTCATCGTCACATGGGGCGACTTCATTCTCGTACATTCACGTCCTTGCCAACCAATACGCATCATGTGCACCAGCTTACCCATTCATGTATTCATTTCACCGACTTGCTTACCCATTCATTTATTCATCGAGAAAACCTTAGGGATTTGACACCCAGGTCACTGGGGAATGGCCCTGGGAACAGTGCGGCCCTTCAACTTGGGGATCGCACTCGGTTCCGAACCCGCGTCTAGCCGAAACGAATTAGAGGAAATGATAAATTGGGTGCCGTCGGGTTCCCTTCAGAACGCACCAAAGGACTTCACCGATTTGTAGCCCCGAGCAAGTTACTCCTGTTATCTGAAAATGATATGTTTCCATGACCGCTGCGCCCTCGATGCATCGCAGCCCCACTGCGCACATACTGCTCATGCGCATGCGCGCGGGCCTCAGTCCGTCTCGAGCCTAATGGCCGTACACAGCACTCACATAGGCCTTACGCCCCCCACTCCCCACTTCGTAAAGTCATGCCGGTCAATGCTGCAACGATGCCGCCATTACTTGAAATGGTCGCGAACAAAGTCAAACGCACCTGCCCCGGCCTGCTGCTGCTGGTGCTGCTGTTGGGACTGATAAGGCTGCTGCCAGCCGCCGTACGCTTGACCAGGGACCTGTTGCTGCTGTTGCTGCTGCTGCGGCGGTGGCTTGTGCAGCTGACCGTTCGCCGGCGCTGAGCCGCCCAAGGCGCCGGTCGCCGAGCCCGGCAGCGGCATCCCCTGGCCCATGTAGCGGACCTGGCCTCCCGGACCCACCATCATGCCCCCAACGCCGCCTCCACCGGCACCGCCACCTCCGACGCCACCACCACCCAGCCCTGCGTCCGCCAATCCTATGCCGTGTCCCACCCCTGGCCCAACGCCGCCAGAGGGAGCGCCCGCATACGCCCCCACGCCCATGCTCATCATGCCCACACCAGCCGCGCTGGGACCTGGCTGCGAAACGCCAGCTCCAGTGCCGTACAACCCGCCAGCTCCAGTGCCGTACAACCCGGAGTTCGGCACCGACCACCCGGCCGGCCCTGGTCGTGTCGCGGGGACAGCGGCGGCTGACGGA
This sequence comes from Eudorina sp. 2006-703-Eu-15, assembly GCA_003117195.1. NCBI lineage: Eukaryota > Viridiplantae > Chlorophyta > Chlorophyceae > Chlamydomonadales > Volvocaceae > Eudorina > Eudorina sp. 2006-703-Eu-15. Next base: position 208,501 of record BDSI01000114.1, read on the forward strand.
CCCATGTCCAACCCCATTCCCAGCATGTCCAAGCCGCCTTGGGTATCCGCCGGGTTTGAGGGAGCCGCAGGTCTCGAATGCGGCTGGGGATGGGGATGGGGAGGGGCCGGCGCGCTCATCCCAGCGGCAGCGGTGTACTGCAGCTGCACCCCAGCAGCTCCCATGCCCATGCCCATGCCCATGCCCATGCCGCCCTGCAGCGGCGCCTGCGAGAAGACGGGTTTGGGGTTTGGGCACATGCAGGGTTGGGAGGCAGGTTTGAGGCGACCTTGCATGCCCAAAATGTCTCTCAGCGTCTGTCCGGTAGCTCTAGGGTTGCGCTCTCGGCACAGCCACGAACACGGTGCAGCACAGAACGCGTGGGAGCATCTCTCTCGCCCAGAGCTTAATGGGACAGGAGGTGTGCAGCTACGAAGCGCTCCGCCAAGACGCGTCGAAGGTCACCATGACCTCCCGGGGACGATGCCGCACCGAATCCATACCAACCATTCCAACGCTGCCCAACCCTATTACCGAGAAACACACACACGAACACGAAATCGTTAGGTACTTGTACTAATTCTGTGCCAGACGACGCCGCATCACGCTAGCTGTTCCTTCGATTACTTCGACAGTTGCGCGACGTCGCGCTGGCGCTCGGCATCTGAAAGGACGTCATCTTGGACCTGACTACGAAAATTCACTGGTTCCTGTTATCATGGCCATCGGATTCTCATCTCGCGGATCAGTTCTCTTACACACACACAAAACACAACCCCTTCCATCCCACAACACACATTCTGCCGCAACTTGCCTGCGACGGCGGCGCGACGCCAAAGCTGCCCTGCGGGTTGCCGTAGCCTTGGCCTGCGCCGGTACTCGTCGCTCCATACGCATGGCCGCCGCCGCTGCCGTACACACCGTATGCGGTGCCGGTGCCGGCGCTCGGCGCCGGTGGTCTCGTCGCGCTACCGGAAAGGCTCATGTCCGCAAACATATCGTCCAGCGGCGGGCGAGTCCCGGCGGCCGGCTGTACGGCTTGGGCGGCGGCCTGCGCCACCTGACCAGGCGGAGCCAACCCCCCAGCCGCTCCGGTCTGCGGTGCTGGACGCGGTGCGTACGGATGCTGATGCTGCTGGGGTTGCTGCTGATGCGGATGCGGGTGCAGAAATGGAGCCTGCTGTTGTTGATGGTGGTGCTGCTGCAGGGCTGGCGGCGGCCCGTACAATGCCTGTTGCTGCTGTTGCTGCTGCTGCTGCGGCGGCGGTGCGACCTCCAGGAAGTTCGTTCCGAAGGGGTCCACAGGCGGCCGGCCGGCTCCCGGCGCCACCGGCTGCTGCGCTGGCGGCGGGCCCTGGTGCTGCCAAGAAGGCTGCCCCGGGTAGGCCCCGGGGCCGCCGGGCGGTGGCTGCTGCTGCGGCTGGTTAGCAACAAAAGGGGCACACGGCGTCACATGGCCTCAAATACAGCTAAGCGCGGCGATGCCGTAGCCCAGGCGCGGGGCCCGGGCCACAGCAAGCCGTGCCGTGCGTTCTTCTCGAGCTCCGAACCGAAGCCCATGCAGTGCGTCACCAGCGCCCAGCATGCGGTCAACGTGCTGCAACGTGCGACGTGCAGCTCCCGGCCCCCCGACACACCTCTATGAGCCCCCGAGGGGATGGGAGACAAAGGTATGCCCCGGGATATGCCCCCGGACTAGGGCCTACGTATCACCCTGACGCTCCCAGTGGGCACGTACCCGGCATGTACGGTGTGCACACGAAACCCGCCATGCAGCATGGACACACGGCCAGCCCAGTCACCCGTCAACCCACACACGCACACCATCGTGCGGCGGTCCCGATGTGGCGATAACGCATGTCGTACCTGCTGTTGCGGACCAGGGCCAGCAGGGACAGCCAGCCCGCTGAACATGTCTTCAAGGCCCGCCCCAGCGCCGGACGCAGCCACGGACTGCTGCTGCTGCTGCGCCTGTGGCCATGCGTGCTGGTGCTGTTGGGGCTGTTGCTGCGGAGCGGCGCCCTGCCCCCCGTGCACTGGGCTGCCTGCAGACACGGGTAGGATAGATCAAACACAGTCCAAACACACACCGCATTACTCGCTGACCGCTGGCCAGTAGCCTGATGAGGCCTACCACCCAACTGGCCTTCCGGCCCTCTGATAAGGCGTCCATCTCTAATCCGTGACTCGGAAGCACGCCCTACTTTTACCGGGCTTCGCCACACCAATCCCCATGTTGGGGAGCTGAACAGGCTTCGGCCGCGTGAGGGCACACGCCCGCGCTCGGGCCGCCCCCGTCCGCTCGCCAGACAGCGCCAGAAGCACTGCGCCGCCGACGACCCCGAGTGTACATATGATTCATAAGGGCACCCAGCCGGCCCCGGTTAAAGCACACGCACCGAGAAAATCCAGTCCGCCGAGAAGGTCCCCGGTCGTCTGCCGGGCCGCCGCCGGGCCGGTCGCAGCTGGCGCTGCTGCTACAGGCGCCGGCGCTGCTGCTGCTGCCGGCTGGCTGTCCCCCAGCAGCAGCTTCAGCACCTGGCTCGCCCGCTCGCGCACCGCGGGCTGGGTGTGCCCCGCGGCCGCCTGCACTGGTCCCGGGTCGCTCTGGAACATCACCGCGATCTCCCCGCACGCCTGCAACCAACGACCGGCAGGACCCACCATCGCAGGGCGGCGTCAGCTCCGCTTAGCCGACGTAGAAGCGCCCGCTCGCCCACGGCCCCACGAGACCCCAACCCATGAGAAAGCTTGGGGCCATAGAGGCGAACGTATGCCAAACGCCTAATCCATAAGAGCCAAACCTGGGTCAAGTGCTTTGCAAAAGACGCAGACCGCCAAAGCAACGTGCATATTCCACGGCGTGTAACTCAAGGAGGAACGCCCTGCCTTTGTGCGGCGCAGGGGGGCTGGCATACCCTAGCGCACAGCACGCAGGCAGAAACGATTGAGCGGCGACCCCGAAAGGGATGCTATGCCCACGCGCGCCGGCAGGCCACGCATAATACAGGCCACGGCAGCACGTACCTGGGTAGCTCCCTGCAGCAGCACCGCCTCCAGGGCGTACAGAGCCCGCAGCTGCTGCTGCCATGGTCCAGAGGAGTCCTGGCATGCGAAAGCCGGGGGGCAGGAGGGGTTTGCGCCTCGCAAGGGATTCACGTGTTGACTCACTCGGGCAGGGGTTATCGTACGCGCCAGCGTTGCATGGAAAGCGCGCACGCAATCAAGCCTCGGCTGTCGCCGATTACCCATGGGGCCCGCTGGAATACGATTCATCTAGACGCGACGCGGTGGTTAGGGAGGAGCACCTCTAAATGGGTGAGGCAAAGAAGTTTCAAGGCCCACGAAGTCCTGGAAATCCCCGCGGTGCGGCCCGGCCTGCTGGAACGAGCCGTGTGGCCCACCCTCACCATTTTGTCCCGCAACATTTCCGCGACCCTCAAGCCGTCCAGGCTGCCGGCCGCCTCGACAAAGCGGCGGAGGTCATCAGCGTCGGGGGCCAGCCGCAAACCTACGCAGAAAGCAAGGGGCGAAAGGGGCATCCCAAGGCTTCCAAAACCACGCTTAACTCGGAGACATGCGGCTGGCGTGTATGCGTTGCGCTGTAGAGGCCCGCGACTGGCACGGGCCGCTGTAAGCGTGCGTTGCAAGGCGCCCAGCGCGCGCTCCCCGCCCGCGCCTCCCGCCCATCGCCCCGCATCGCACCTCCGGGGGTGCAGATGCTGTCAACCAGCTGCGCTTCGGACCCCAGAACCTCAGCAGCCGTCAAGGCAGGGGCGGCGTAGCCGCCATAGCCGCCCCTGGAGCTTCCACCGGCGCTGGTGGGGGCGGCGTCGCCGTAAGTGCCCGTCAACGGGCGGTTGACGCCCTGCGGGAACGACCGTGGAGGGGCCTTTTTCTCAGCCTCGAGCACGAGCCGTGGCAACTCCTAATAGTACTGCCAGAGCGCATACCGAGCATAAGACACAGAAGCGGAAACAGCGCAGCAAGGCATCCCTCGCTTCTATCTATGGATGGCGAATCGCGGGTTACGGCCCTCATCCGGCCTTCGTGCAGCGGCAGTTCAAGCGGTGTGGTCGGGCCGCATGACCCGCGCAATCAAGACAGCACGCTTCCAGGAATTTGCGCATCAGCTTCTGCCGATAAAAAATGAAAGCTGCGACCCATCCCCTCCTGTGCGACCAGGGCATCACCTTTTGGGAAGAATTCCCAAAGCCGCTGCTTCCGTTCCCGCTGGAGGCTGCGGATGCCGCAGCCGCCATGTTACCGCTGCTGCCGAAGCCCACCATTCGCGAGCCGGAGACGCTGCCGCCGCTGCCGTGGCTCAACTGGTTCGACGACTGGACGGGCGCTGCGCTGCTGCCGAAGCCCTGGATCCGACTCTGCGCGGGGTACCCAAGACGGTTGCACACAGTCGCTCACTCAGTCAGTAGGTAGGCGGGCAAACCGGTCTGCATCAAGCTCCTCGGCCCCGGGTTTCGGGTGCAGCACCCCGGGATGTTCATCAGCACGTCGGCATTTACACAACACGACATTTACACAACACGGCAGATGACAATCGCAAACAGGCGCCGCGCTGGTTAAGTACTAATGCTTTAATTCTCGACCCACTCCGCAAGCATGTGCATTGCCACAGACGGACACCGTCCGCGCGCGGCCGGAGCAGTTATGTAAAGAGTGCTTGGCCACTCACCCCAAGACTGGACACCGGCTGCGCCATGATCGTGTTAAACAGCGATTCCGACGCCTCCTTGGCGGCGTCGCGCACACGTTGGTTGGGCGCGTCGCCCTTGTACGGATCCGGCTCACCCTTGAAGTGGATGAGGTCCCTGGACACAGGAGTGCAGTCCCCCGCCAGCCGCAACGGAGTCCACAACATCATGCGCGCAGCATGCGGGTGCGTGCCAAGGCCCGAACCCGGACCAACCCGACCGGCCCGCGGGGAAGAGGGGCGTGGATGAAAGCATGACTTGTCGCCAGGCGGCGGAGGTGACCCCTATCTGAAGCGTCATTGAAGTGACTGTTGAGGTGAGAAGCAGCTTGTGCTTTAGTTGTTGCAGGTGGCGGCGTCGCTCCCTGCCGGTTGGTAGGTCTCGGCAAATCACATAACGGACGTCACAACGCGAAACACGTCCAAACCGCAGCCAGCTACTGCACCTGGCATTCCCCCGTACATTCCACTGCTAGCAGCTTATGGCAGAGGTCGCGCACGGGCACTCCGCCCATATGCCACGATTGGGCAGTCAGGTCCAACGGCCAATCTCTGCTGTGAACACCGCACGCCGCTTACCGGACGAGGCTAGCGTGCCGCTGCATGCTACGCTGGAACTGGCCACAACCTTTGTTGACGATGTGCCGGATGAGGCGCAGCGCCTATGAGGTGTGCAGCAGTGTTGGTGGGAGACAGAGGCAGAAAGGGGATGTCGAGAGGACACATGCACACACCTACCTTGAACTTCGCCACCGGCGACTTGTGCTGCAGCCGCTTGGCAATCCGATCTGCAATCTTTTCTGAAGATTCCGCTGATCCCCTCGCCATTTCCGCCAGCTCGTCCATCAGGTACACTGCATCAAGCAGCGGCGGAGACCCTTACTAAGGAACGCCGCAGCGCAAAAAACTAGCACCGCGCTCAAGAGGTCAACCAGCTCCGCGCTTTGTGGATCCGGTTGTCCCTGCCTCGAGGCCAGGTCACCCATCCTACAAGAGTTGTACTCACCAGGCGAGGGGTCATCTTTTGCGGCGGTAACATCTTCCACCTTTTTGAAAATTTGGACAGCTTCAACCACCCGTGCCATAGCTGGCAGCGACGTAAGACACAGTCAACGATTTTGAGTTAATGGCCAAGCGACGCCCAAGAAAACAAGAGTTTCTAAATGTGGACAAGTCAGTGATGCATTTTCACTCTGCCGATACTTTTATACGTCCGGGTCTGTCGGCAGTCTGGCTGCAACAACAGTAAGCACGTGTAACAGCGTTCGCAGTATGGTAGGTTCACTAGTAGACATATATGCTTTATCACAGTAGCAACAAGGCATTTGGGTTTCCTGTGGGGATGGAAAACAGAAGACGACTCGACGACCTGTCTCCCATGCACTACCTGACGCCGTGCAACCACCCACCACCGACAACAGTCATCAACCGGTCTGGGGAATCCTGTAGCCAACTAGCTATGCCATAGATGGCTTTGGGTACGAAACGTGACAGCGGATGCTTGGCATCATGGCATGTGTTCGCACCGGCTCCCACAGCGCTGTCAGGTGATCCGCGCCTCACCTGGCCTTTGCGGCATTCCCTACAACTAAGCAAGGCTAGGCAGGTTTACGCCAAATCGAAGTCGCACCAGAGCAGACTCGTGCACAGGCCGGGATTTCACGGATGTGCGGCGGCACTGCATCGAACGGTTTTCAGACGGGTTTTCCAACGGACATGGAAACGAACAGAGAAAACATCACCGCATCTCCGCATGGGACCACGCATGCGCTATCAGGGGGTTGATGCCAATCAAATAGGCCAACCCTGTTTTACTGGAGGTCATGGACGGAAGCAAAATAACAACACCGGCGGAAAGGAGCGAACCCCTGGTTTGACACGCACTGGTGGTTTGCAAAGTAGATAGAGCCTCCCCTAGCAGGTTTAGTGGCCAAGGGGCTATGGTGACTTAGACGGTGTCTGCATCAGGTATCAGGCATCTGGTCTGCATCTGCCCCTTGACCATCGCAACCCACCTGCCTGCGCTCTCGTTGCTTGTCGGAGCGACGATATCGCTTCATGAACAATGCGTCGAGATCATCTGCTAGCCTATACAACACGTAATCAGCCTTCGCGTTCTCCCACATTGTTCGGTGTTCGGCGATGTCATGCGCCAGGTGTACACTGCTTGCCAGTGCAGAGCTCGTTGGCAAACAGGACATCCAGATATAATCCTTCGTCATGGGGCACACTTAACATTCGACGGTCAGCCCCCTGCTCCCCCGTTGATCGAGCCAACCGACCTAACCGCATTTGCTCCATCATATGGGCCCACGAGCATCGCTTTTGACACCGGCACATGTTTTTCCTCTCAGTCCTCGAGTTAATTCTTGAAGTCGCTTTCTGTGCTACCTGCGTTTGAGGCCTGCCACGTTAGCACACTATGGTGACTGTGGAGACGGCCAGCGCGCCCGAGCCCATTTGCTATATTAATGGCAAGCGCTACACGCTTCCAGCAGGTCGAGGAGAGGCGACCTTACTTCAGTTCTTGCGAGGTGGGGCGACCAGCGCACAATATTGGAGCGTCGTTGGGGCATCAATTTCAACGACTAGTCACCAGCTCTGATAAAATTAGAAAACTCCGCCCTTTCAGTTGTGCATGTGCGCTATGCGGTGTATGCCTTATCATTTGCGGAAGGTATCATGCTGCACCACGGGTTGCACGTGACATGGCACGTCTCTCTCACGCCATCCAATTGGCTCCTTGCAGAGAATGGCCTGACAGGAACTAAGCTGGGATGCGGAGAGGGCGGCTGCGGTGCTTGCACCGTTATGCTGTCGCACTGGGAGGATGGGCGCGTGGTGCACCGGTCAGCCAACGCTTGCCTGTGCCCGCTCTATGCTGTGGAGGGCATGCAAGTGGTGACTGTCGAAGGTACGTGGTAGGGTCAACCTCCTAACGGTCCCACGTTGAAGAACTTCCGCGCCTTCCGAGTGACAAACCTCACAGGGTGTGTCCTTACTCATCCGCCCTCCATCTTTTGCAGCCCCCGCTCCGATGCCCTCCTGCCAAACTGAATTGGCATGCCAAGTGATCAACTAAACCAACCCAAAAATCAGCAATCAGCTGGCAACTTGCTCCCTCGTTCTCACCCTTTCTGTCCCCTTCATCGCACTCTTTGTACCACACTCTCTCTGTCCCGTCCCTCTCCCTCCCTGTGTCAACTGCGGTGTGCGCCCTGCCAGGGCTCGGCAATGTGCGCGACGGCCTGCACCCCGTGCAGCAGCGGCTGGCGGTCATGCATGGCTCCCAGTGCGGCTTCTGCACGCCCGGCTTCGTCATGTCGATGTACAGCCTGCTGCGATCTTGCGAGCAACCGCCCACGGAGGAGGACATCGAGGATGCGCTGGGCGGCAACCTCTGGTGAGACGAGCCCCGTAAGGTGGCGATGTGATTGGTGATGGTGGTAGTGGTTGTGATTGTGGTGCTAGTGTGCTGTATCGCTGGGAGGCGGGTGTCGGATACATGTCGGGTTCATGCGCAGCGCTTGGACACGGACCGCGGCGCAATCGATCGGGCGTCCACAGAGCGATGCGCCGTTGGGGCGATGCGTTGGCGCCTGAGGGATTTGGAAGCGGGGGGCTTTCCCATCTGGGTCGGACTCGATCGGTCGTGAGCTTTAGGGGCGCAGTTGTGTCAACGAATGATATACACACAGAAAGGCTTTGGCGTGATGACCGCGTCTCAGAACACTGCGACCACAGCAGCAGAGCACTGCGCCTCGTACCACCCGTAAAAGTCGCAATCGTGCCACCCGTGTCCACCCGTGGTCATCGTAATCGTATAGCACGGCGTTTCCGTGCGAGTTCCTGAGGCCTGGGGGATGTTCGCGATCTGGGTCGGCGGCCGGGGGAGTCTGGTGATGTGGGTCAGCGGGGCCATGAGCAGGTGGTCTTTGGGGTGATGAGCGCAGATGAATGGATCAACGAAGGAGTGAAATGGTACAAGGGAGAGGAACGGACCCCACAAAGACGGTATCGGTGGATGTGGGTCGGTGCCGTGCGCGGGTCCGGACATCCGTCTGCCTTCTCGGGGCATCCGTTTCGAGATGCTCAGTGAGATGGGAGAGAGGGCAAGATGCTCCCCACCAGAGGGCAGAGAGCCGGGGCATCATCATCCACTTATCACTTCGCCAACCCTCGCGCCGCCCCGCCACACCCCGGCCCGCCCCGTCTCGCCTCCACTTCCCTTATCCCGCAGCCGCTGCACGGGTTACCGTCCCATCCTGGACGCCTTCAAAACCTTCGCCAAGACCGACCCGGCGGCCTACACGGAGGAGGCCATCGCCGCCTGCAAGGGCCTGACGACGGGCTCCGAAACCAACGCCAACGGTACCAACGGCACTGCCGCTGGCGCAGCGGGCGTGTGCCCCTCCAGCGGCTTGCCGTGCGACTGCGCCTCTAAGGCCGCGAACGGCGGCTGTGGCAGCGCCGCGAGCGGCGGAGGCGGCTGTGGCGCCGCCGCCAACGGTGGCTGCGGCGCGGCGAACTGCTGTAAGGAGGTCGGGGCTGCGGCCGGCGGTGCCAACGGCGGCGCAGCGGCGGCGAAGGCCACTTGCGAGCCGATCTTCCCACCGGAGCTGAAGAAGCGGCCCGCCTTCCACCTGGTCATGTCTGGTGAGCAGGGGATGTGCGGCGGCGAGTCTACTGTCTTGTTGGACAAGAACTCAGCAAGGCAGCAAGGCGTGTGACCCGCCGGGTCGGGGGCGGCGGCCGGTCAGGGGCGCGGCAACTGCCCTCTCGGAATGGGGAGGAGCTATTCGGACTGGATGGCGTTGGACTGCTCCGGGTGGCGTGGAACGGGGGGGTCCACCCCTTGGGACGGTGTTAGCAGCATTCGGCGCCTGCAGTGCCAGTCCTGCCGGTACGCGCTCCTACCGGCCCTCGGTCGTCGTCCCCGTCATCATGGCCATTGATGATGTGCAGCCTGCGTTGTCACATCTTGCAGATCTCCAATTTCGCTGCAAACTGGTGGCTCCCCTTCCATACTGCCCCCAGTCACCCGCCCTTCTGAGCTTCTGTGCCGTCCTTAAATTCCCCCTGCAGGCCCCTCCGTGACGTGGCACCGTCCGGCCACCCTGGAGCAGCTGCTGGAGCTCAAGGCCGCCCACCCTACCGCCAAGCTCGTGGTGGGCAACACGGAGGTGGGCATCGAGGTCAAGTTCAAGGGCGCCTCCTACCCGGTCATCATCGCGCCCACACACGTCAAGGAGATGAACCAGGTGGGCGGGGTGGGTTGGGCTGGGTGTGGACTGGGTGGGCTGGGTGAGTTGGGCTGGGTGTGGTGAGTGGGCTGGGTGGGTTGGGCTGGGTGGGCTGGGCTGGGTGTGGTGAGTGGGCTGGGTGGGCTGGGTGGGTTGGGCTGGGTGTGGTGAGTGGGCTGGGTGGGTTGGGCTGGGTGGGCTGGGCTGGGTGTGGTGAGTGGGCTGGGTGGGCTGGGTGGGTTGGGCTGGGTGTGGTGAGTGGGCTGGGTGGGTTGGGCTGGGTGGGCTGGGCTGGGTGTGGTGAGTGGGCTGGGTGGGCTGGGTGGGTTGGGCTGAGTGTGGTGAGTGGGCTGGGTGGGTTGGGCTGGGTGGGCTGGGCTGGGTGTGGTGAGTGGGCTGGGTGGGCTGGGTGGGTTGGGCTGGGTGTGGTGAGTGGGCTGGGTGGGTTGGGCTGGGTGGGCTGGGCTGGGTGTGGTGAGTGGGCTGGGTGGGCTGGGTGGGTTGGGCTGGGTGTGATGAGTGGGCTGGGTGGGTTGGGCTGGGTGGGCTGGGCTGGGTGGGCTGGGTGTAGTGTGTGTATCGTTACGTATCTGACCGGGCCCGACGTTGGCCAAGGGCTGCTAACCCAGGCCAGTGTGTGTGCTGGGTGGAGTGGTTGGGCTGTGCAAGGGAGAGTGGGGTGGGTATGTCCATGATACCACTGAGCCGCCGGCTCACCTGCCCCCGGGGTCCCGACCCCTCCGCCCGCGGTCCCCGACCACGACACCCTCAACATCAACGGCCCCACCCGGGTCGCCCCACACCCGACGCACTACTCCCCACATATCCCCCCCAACAACAACCGCCCCGCCCGGCGGGTCGTCCGTGGCTGGGTGTGTCTGGACCGTAATATTCTTAACCCGTCTCGTCCGCCACCCAACGCACTACTCCCCACAACGCCGCAATACGGCAACCCAGATCACCGTCATACATACCTAGGCGACCCAACGCGCTGAGCCGCACGCCGGTGAGGTTGAACTCGCTCCGCCGTGCATGACCCCGCCGTGTATGACCCCGCCGTGTATGACCTCGCCGGGTATGCCCCCGCCGTGTATGGCCCCGCCGTGCATGACCTTGCCGTGTATGGCCCCGCCGTGTGCCCCGTCCGCCCGCCCGCACGCACGCGACCCCCCCAGATCACGGTCACTGAGAGCGGGGTGGAGATCGGCGCCGCGGTGACCCTCACCCGCATGATGAGGGCGTTCAAGGGCCTCATCGCCAGCCGGCCCGCACACCAGGTGTCGGCCCTGGAGGCGGTCGTCAACCAGCTGCGGTGCGGGGCGACGGGCGAGGGCGGGGTCGGGGAGGGGGGGGGAGGCTTTGGTACGCGGCGCGGTCTCCACACATGTGTTAGCAATGAGAAAAGCTGTGTGCGCACACGCGATGTGGCCCGTGCGATCTGTACCACAGGACATTTGCTTGCTTATGGCGCAATCACAGCTGCAATGAGCCTCATTTATGTTGTACTAACCTTCTCTGCATACACATCCTTTTTGGCAGCCCCCGCACGGTTTTTTTAACCAAAGTACGAAACCCCCTCTTCTCGCGCCGCTCCCCTCTCCCTCTCTGGCGGCCCCTCAGGTGGTTCGCGGGCAACCAGATCCGCAACGTGTCGGCGCTGGGCGGCAACATCGTGACCGGCTCGCCCATCTCCGACCTGAACCCGCTGTGGATGGCCGCGGGGGCCACCTTCGTGGCGCTGGGCAAGGACACGGGGGAGCGCGAGGTGCCCGCGTCGCAGTTCTTCACCGGCTACAGGTAGGAGGAACGTGTGTGTGTGGGGGGGGGGCTTTGCTTTCCTTGTTTTCAGGTCAGTCTACGGTGACTCTTGCACATAGCGGGCGGGTTCATTTGTGCCGGGCATTTACTTGCTTGTGGCATGTCACGCGCTGTTGTTGCATACTCCCCTGTTTGACCTCTGTGGTTGGTTCTCGTTTAGTTACGTCAGCTTAGGCCAGCCAGTTGTCCGCGAGTTAGCTAGCAGTTTTCCCTGGACGCCCGCCATTCGCTACTGCGCATTCAGCCGCCACTACAGCAGTGCTCATATAACCTTACGCAGTTCTACGTTGCTCTATATATACATCTACATATAATTACTGCGTCCTACTTCGTCGGCGGCGTCGGTCAACCGGACAACTGCTACGCAATCGGTGATTGTTTCGCGATTTCGCTGTCTTTATTGACATTAAAGGGGGGGGTGTCCCAACATCCGTCCATCCCAACATCGGCGGTTATCGGTTTGGTGCTCGTTTGCGGTTTCGCTGTCTTGATTGACGTTTGCTGACGGCGGCGGCAGCGGTTGGCGGTTGCGGTGGGTTAAGATTATTAACCGTGCACTCACGACCGTTGGGCTCCCGTGCCCCGCCGCCGCCGCCGCACATGATGACGTCGTCGTACCCGGGTGCTCGATCATTCGTTTGTCGTACCTCGCCTGTGTGCAGGTGGCTAGGTGCCGTGTGCTAGGTGTCGTATACTTCTTACGGCCTTTTGTCAAAAAGACCTCTTACCCCCCACACACACATATTTTACACACATACTCCGCCCCCCCCCACATACACATACACACAGGCAGGTGGATCTTCGGCCGCACGAGGTGCTGTACAAGGTGGTGCTGCCCTTCACCCGCCCCAACGAGTACGTCAAGGAGTACAAGCAGGCGCCCCGGCGGGAGGACGACATCGCCATCGTCAACGCGGGTGAGCAGAGGGCCGCAGCAATCCACTCGCACCCTTCCCGACCCCACCGCCCACCCCAGCCGCTTGCCGATTGTCCGCGGCACCCCACGCCCAGCTCCGCTCGGTGCCGCCCGCTCTGAGCTGCCGCCTGCCCGCCTCCCCGCCCCTGCGCCGCCTCCTGCGCTTCCCCGCGTCAATCCAGGTGTCCGCTAAACCCCAAAACCCTCCCCGTTCTCCGCCTCGATCCTGCCCGCTTCCCCGCCTCTGTGGTGCCCCGCTTCCCCGCCTCTGTGGTGCCCCGCTTCCCCGCCTCTGTGGTGCCCCGCTTCCCCGCCTCTGTGGTGCCCCGCTTCCCCGCCTCTGTGGTGCCCCGCTTCCCCGCCTCTGTGGTGCCCCGCTTCCCCGCCTCTGTGGTGCCCCGCTTCCCGCCCTCTGTGGTGCCCCGCTTCCCGCTCTGTGGTGCCCCGCTTCCCCGCCTCTGTGGTGCCCGCTTCCCCGCCTCTGTGGTGCCCCGCTTCCCCGCCTCTGTGGTGCCCCGCTTCCCCGCCTCTGTGGTCCGCTTCCCCGCTCTGTGGTGCCCCGCTTCCCCGCCTCTGTGGGCTTCCCGCCTCTGTGGTGCCCGCTTCCCCGCCTCTGTGGTGCCCCGCTTCCCCGCCTCTGTGGTGCCCGCTTCCCCGCCTCTGTGGTGCCCCGCTTCCCCGCCTCTGTGGTGCCCCCCCGTGGTGCCCGCTTCCCGCCCTGTGGTCTTCCCGCCTCTGTGGTGCCCCGCTTCCCGCCTCTGTGGTGCCCCGCTTCCCCGCCTCTGTGGTGCCCGCTTCCCCGCCTCTGTGGTGCCCCGCTCCCCGCTCTGCCCCCGCTTCCCGCCTCTGTGGTGCCCCGCTTCCCCGCCTCTGTGGTGCCCCGCTTCCCCGCCTCTGTGGTGCCCCGCTTCCCCGCCTCTGTGGTGCCCCGCTTCCCCGCCTCTGTGGTGCCCCGCTTCCCCGCCTCTGTGGTGCCCCGCTTCCCCGCCTCTGTGGTGCCCCGCTTCCCCGCCTCTGTGGTGCCCCGCTTCCCCGCCTCTGTGGTGCCCCGCTTCCCGCCTCTGTGGTGCCCCGCTTCCCCGCCTCTGTGGTGCCCCGCTTCCCCGCCTCTGTGGTGCCCCGCTTCCCCGCCTCTGTGGTGCCCCGCTTCCCCGCCTCTGTGGTGCCCCGCTTCCCCGCCTCTGTGGTGCCCCGCTTCCCCGCCTCTGTGGTGCCCCGCTTCCCCGCCTCTGTGGTGCCCCGCTTCCCCGCCTCTGTGGTGCCCCGCTTCCCCGCCTCTGTGGTGCCCCGCTTCCCCGCCTCTGTGGTGCCCGCTTCCCCGCCTCTGTGGTGCCCCGCTTCCCCGCCTCTGTGGTGCCCCGCTTCCCCGCCTCTGTGGTGCCCCGCTTCCCCGCCTCGATCCTCCACACGTTCCCCGCCTCGGACGGGGTCGCGTTGCTTCTCGTCCGCAGGGATCCGCGTCAAGCTGGCCCGGGCGCCTCCGAGGGCGTGTGGGTGGTGGAGGAGGCCGCCGCCGCGTTCGGCGGTGTGGCCCCCGCGCCATCATGGCGCCCGCGCTGGCGGCGGCGCTGGTGGGCCAGCCCTGGGACCAGGACACGCTGGCGGCGGCGCTGGAGGCGGTGCGGCGGGACGTGGTGCTGGTGGACAACGCGCCGGGCGGCAAGGTGGAGTACCGCCGGGCGCTGGCGGCGTCCTTCGTGTTCAAGTACTTCGTGCACGCGGCGTTGAAGCTGGAGGTGGGGTGATGGGGTCGGGTCGGGGTCGGGTCGGGTCGGGTCGGGTCGGGTCGGGTCGGGTCGGGTCGGGTCGGGTCGGGTCGGGTCGGGTCGGGTCGGGTCGGGTCGGGTCGGGCCGGGCCGGGCCGGGGCCGGGGCCGGGGCGGGGCCGGGCCGGGGCCGGGCCGGGTCCGGGCGGGGGCGGGGGCGGGGCCGGGGCGGGGCGGGGCGGGGCGGGGCGGGGCGGGGTTGGTCGTATGCGGCCGTTGCGGAACCCGAAGGAGTTGACGAAGGTCACACGTGGTTCAAGGCGAGCGGATGTTTCTCGACCCGTGGGTCGATCGTTTTCCATCCTCGCGACCCGTGGGTCGCTCTGCGTCCTGCTGACCCCTGGATCGCCGGCTCGGCACCCACGTGCTGTCCGCAGGCGGACACCGCGGCCGCGTACAAGGCCAACCTGCCGGCTGGTAAGACACGCTCCAGGTGTCCGGGCCGGGCTGGGTTGACCTGGGTTTAGCCGCGCGAAGGGTGTGTGTGTGTTCAGCTTGATATGGTTTATGGTTTGCAGTCCGCCCATGGGGGAGTATTGAATCACCGCCGAGTACCCGGGCGCTGTTCTTTTCCTCCACCCACCCAGCAGCGCAGTTTGGATTTGCCTACCAATTTCCGATACACACCCACCCGTGGTGCGCTTCTGACCGGGTATGCCGAATCGGCTGCCCCCTCGCCCCCCTCCCTTCCACCTGTCCGTGGTCCCACCAGACCACCACTCGGCCGCCCAGCCGTACGAGCGTCACCCCGCCCACGGCGTGCAGTTCTACGCCTCACCCGAGGTCCGTACACACCGTGCATACCGTACGTACTACATATGTGGCCCGAAACCACGTAGTTAAAACATTT
This sequence comes from Eudorina sp. 2006-703-Eu-15, assembly GCA_003117195.1. Lineage (NCBI taxonomy): Eukaryota > Viridiplantae > Chlorophyta > Chlorophyceae > Chlamydomonadales > Volvocaceae > Eudorina > Eudorina sp. 2006-703-Eu-15. Next base: position 223,783 of record BDSI01000114.1, read on the forward strand.
AAGCGTTGACGCACCTCTGTCGCTGATTCAGGAATGGCCTCGAGGGAATATCTGGTAGTACAGGACCTGCGCGGTGCCGTACCACTTGCCTCACCCCCGGTCGTTCCCGTCCGGTGTATGCGTTTACCCTCGTAGCCGTTATCGCTGTGCCCCTGACCGGTGGTTCCCTAACCGGCGGTCCCCTGAAAGGTGGTAACCTGGCCGCTGTTGCTCCTGGCCGCTACTGCTCCTTGCCGCAGGCCCCCACTGCCCCGGACACTGTGTCTGTGGTGGGTCAGCCTCACCACCACATGGCGGCGGAGCTGCAGGTGGGGTGGGGTGGGGTGGGTGGGGTGGGGTGGGGTGGGGTGGGGTGGGGTGGGGTGGGGTGGGGTGGGGTGGGGGGGGGGGGGGGGGGGGGGGGTGGGGTGGGGTGGGGTGGGGTGGGGTGGGGTGGGGTGGGGTGGGGTGGGGTGGGGTGGGGGGGGGGGGGGGGGGGGGGGTGGGTGGGGTGGGGTGGGGTGGGGTGGGTGGGTGGGGTGGGTGGGGTGGGGTGGGTGGATCGGCGCCGAAGAGGAGTTCATGCCGGGTGCTTCGTTTACCCCGCCCCACACCCGCAATCGGTCTTCCAGCCTCTGGCTTCGTTCCCCTTCTCACAGCTCACCGCAAGATAGCGGAACCACAAAAGGTTCCGACGGCGATACCGTATCAGGTGTCGTGACGGGTCGTGAGGGGCCTCCTTCCTTTGCCCCTCTTCCGCTGTGCCCTTTTCCCCTTTCCCCTGGCTCCCCCTGCCGCTTCCCCTCCCTCATGCGCGCCGCCGCGCCCCCGGCCCGGCCGCCACATACCATCACCCATGTGTACACCCTTGCCCTTGCCCTGGGTTACACCGTTGATCCCTTTGGGGTCCGCTGTAACGTTCGTTCATCCATCCATCCATCCATCCATCCATCCATCCATCCATCCATCCATCCATCCATCCATCCATCCATCCATCCATCCATCCATCCATCCATCCATCCATCCATCCATCCATCCATCCATCCATCCATCCATCCATCCATCCATCCATCCATCCATCCATCCATCCATCCATCCATCCATCCATCCATCCATCCATCCATCCATCCATCCATCCATCCATCCATCCATCCATCACCCCTGTCTGCCCCGCGAACCCTCGGGGGGCTGCAGGTGAGCGGCGAGGCCCAGTACACGGACGACATCAAGCTGACGTCGGACGCGCTGGTGGCGGCGCTGGTCGCCTCCGTCAAGCCGCACGCGCGCATCACACGGGTGGACCCGAGCGCGGCGCTGCAGGTACGGTACGGTACGGTTTAGTACGGCATGGTACGGACGTAGCATGCGGTTTAGTACGGCACAGCACGATACGGTCACCCAGGCTGGGGACCACCACCTAACTGAGAGTACGAGGGCCCCGGGCTCGGGAGGCTTCTGTAGGAGGGAAGGGCCTGGGGGCTGGGGGCTGGGGGCTGGGGCCGTAGTTGGGTTGGGTGGCGAGGGCGGGGCGTGGGGCCCGTGCCCTTGCGTGCTTCTGTACGGCAGCGACTTGTGGCCCCGCGTGTCGCGGGGCAGGCGGCGCGCGCGCGGCCTTGAGGTCGTGTTGCAACGCAACGCCCGATTCGACAGGAGGCTGTTGGGCGGAGAGGTTTACTGCGTGCACACAAACACACATGTAACCCTCTCCGGCCCCTCCGCCCCCCTCCGCCCCTTCCCCCCCGGCGGACCCCCGGGCGCAGGTCCCGGGCGTGGTGGGCTTCTACAGCGCCAAGGACGTGCCGGGCAGCAACTGGATCGGACCCGTCAAGTACGACGAGGAGGTGTTCGCCACCAGCGAGGTCACCGCGGTCGGCCAGGTGCGGCCGGCAGCAGGGTGGTTGAGTGGGTCTTGGGCGGTTGGCCGGTTGGGCGGTTGGGCGGTTGGGCGGTTGGGCTGATGGATGTGTACGGCGGGGTATGACGGGACAGGAGCGCCCCTCAGCCACCGGGCTTTCGACATGGTGGCTGAAGCGGATGGCGGACATGGCTCCTCCCCGCGGCCACCCCGCCCTTCCACCCACCCACCACAGTCTTGAACTCCCCCCCTCTCTCCCTCCCCCTGAATACCAGTCGGTACGGCACTCACTACCCCCTGATCTCCAGCCCATACACACCCAGCCTAGTTGCGGCCGATGATCGTGGTCCACGGCGCCCTCCGCTCTCCCTCTCCCGCCCCCCGGCCCGCCCCGCCCCGCCCCCCTCCTGCAGCCGATCGGTGTGGTGGTGGGCACCACCGAGGCGGCTGCCCGCGCGGGCGCACGGGCGGTGGTGGTGGAGTACGAGGACCTGCCCGCCATCATGTCCATCGAGGAGGCCATCGAGGCGGGGTCGTACTACGACGAGTACAAGGCCAAGGTGGGCGGGGACGCGGGTGGTCGATGGGGAGGGGTTGGGTCGGTGGGGCGCTTGGGCGCCGTGGATGGGTAGGTGTGTAAATAAGGGTGGAAATAGACCGGGCGGTGTGTAGGGTGCGCGTGCGCGGCGGGTACGGTAGGAGCCGGACAACCTGTACATATTTGTATGAGTAGCAATCGTTGATTGGAAGTCTACGGTACACTGCGAAAACAGGATCATGCTCAAGCCCTATTTCCGGCCCCCCTCACCCTGCTCCCTCCTTCGCGTGCGCAGGTGGAGTGCGGCGACGTGGACGGGGCCTGGGCGCAGTGCGACCACATCATTACTGGCACCTACAAGGTGAGAGAGAAGCGGCGGCGACGAAGAGGGACGGGCAGGGGCGGCGGCAAGGAGGGGCGGCGGCGGCGGCGAGGAAAGACGAGAAGGGGCGGCGGCGAGGCACGAGCGAGATTGATGCAGCAGGAGGGGCCGTGGCGCGGGGAGTGGGCAACGGCAGACGGAGTCGGCTGGCCGCTCAGCACTGGCTTTGGGACTGGCTTTGGGCGGAAGCGTTGGATGCCCCCCAAGACCGTCTACCAATTTCCTAGTACCTGAACTCCCCCTTGACCGCCTTGACGCCCGGCGCCGGGTTCCGCGCGAAAACCCGCGCGCGTCGGGTCACTGCCCTCGCTGCGTGTGCGTGTGCGTGTGCGTGTGACCGCCCCCTTTTTCCTGTCGTGCCGACTTCCGCACCCTTCGCGTGCGTGTGCGTGCGCGTGTGCGTGTGCATGTGTGAACCTCGCCTGTTTCCCCGCAGGTGGGCGGCCAGGAGCACTTTTACCTGGAGCCGCAGAACTGCGTCGTCATTCCGCACGAGAACGACGAGTTCACCCTGTACAGCTCCACGCAGGTGTGTGTGTGTGTTTGTGTGTTAAAGAGAACTGAGTTCGTGTGTGTTTAGAAATGCAACCCGCCCGACCCAAACCGAGTTCGTGTGTGTGTGTGTGTGCGTGTGTGTGTGTGTGCTTAGAGAAGAGACCCGGTGTGTTTAGAAAGGCAACCTACCCTCCCGCCCAAACCCACCCGGTGCGTGTGTGCGTGTTCTTAGGCAAGCAGAACAGGGGTGCGAGGGGCCGAGAACGCTGTTGATTTGGCGCGCTTTTGGTGTCGCTGCGTCGCGGTGTGTGTGTGGGTGTGGGGGTAGGGCCAGCGCGAAGAAGCGCTCCAAAACACCCACGCAAAGGGCGGGTAGGGGGCTGGGCGGGGTCGGGTCGGTGGGCTGGCTATTAAGGGGTCGACCGCGCGGGTGCGCCAGGGGATGGACAGTGGGACACATGTGGTGGTCAAGGCGGGTGTTCGGTGGGCTTCGCCAGGCTTTGGGTTTTTTCGTGTAGCAGTCGCGAAAAAACTGGCATGTGGTTGTAGGCAGTCGAGGTGGATGCGGCATCGGCGCGTGGGTTTGTGCCAGGGTGTGGCTCCTCCAGGTATGCGTCCTCGTCGGCCTCTTTCGGTACATTGGCAGTTGAGCCCTTCCCCCCCCCCCCCGCGCGCGCGTCCCGGGCCACCCGAGTCCGCCCTCCCGGCCCCGAACCCGCGTCCCCCCGACTTGACGACACTAAATTAAGATGGTGAAACCACAAGAGCGTAAGTATCAAAAAGGGTTCCCGCCCGGGGGTCCTGCGCTCGCGTCCTCGCGCCCTCACGCCCTCAGGCCCCCGCCAAGCACCAGAAGTACGTGTCCATGGTGCTGGGCGTACCCGCCCACAAGGTGGTCTCCAAGGTGCGTGCCGAGTGCTGGGAAGAGGGGGAGGTGAAAGGTGGAGGTGGAAGTGGAGATGGAGGTGGGGGGGGAGACCGCAGGGGACTGTGTTTGGCGCCAGCCAGGTGTGCAGTGTTAGGCGGCGGCTGGGTAGGCGGATCAGAGCAGGGCGGTCCGCCGATGTCCAAGGGCGAGAGGGTGTTGGGGCAGGGTGATGTAGCGAAGAGCAAGCCCAGGACGAACAGGCTGCAGGCTACATGGCACGGGGCCATGGCGCCGGGGTCGCGGTGCTGCTCCTCTCGTGCGCCGCCTGATGAAAACCCGCGGGCAGTACCCGCGCATGAGGGACGCGTTGCGATGAGGATGGCTGTCCTTTTTGTACCTCGTTACCTCGGGCTGGTAACCCCCCTTGTGTGTACAGGGCACCAGTTAGCGCGGTTTGTGTATGTCTAACCCAAGGCGCTGCCTCTCCCTTTTCCCAACCTACCTAGACGACGTAACCCCCTTTTCCCAACCCGCGCAGACGAAGCGCCTGGGCGGCGGTTTCGGCGGCAAGGAGACCCGCGGCATCTTCCTCCACTGCGCGGCTGCCGTACCGTCGTACCACCTGAGGCGGCCCGTGCGGCTGTGCCTGGACCGTGACGAGGACATGCAGATGACCGGTGAGTGAGGGGGTGAGTGAGGTAGGGCGGGAGTAGGTGGGGGGGGCGGGGTGCAGAGATGAGGAAGGGCGGCTGTGCCCTGGTCCCAGCCCGGAGTCCGGTGCTTGCATCTGACCCAGCCTTACCGCCCCGCAGCAGACCTCTGTTCATTCTTTGGTTTTGCATGCTCCTTGTCCGCCCACGTGTTGACCCCTTCCCGTCCTCTTGCGCTGCCAGACACACACGGGCACTGTTGTGACCCGTCTTAACTGAAGACGGTTGCAAGCTGATGCTATACCGCCGATCTCGGATCACTCCAGGACCACTACGGACACACGCCCCGGGTTCTTCGCCAAACACACAAACGCGGCCCGCAGGCCAGCGCCACGCGTTCCTGGCGACCTACAAGGTGGGCTTCTCCAGGGAGGGTCGCGTGCTCGCCGCCGAGCTGGACCTGTACAACAACGCGGGCAACAGCTGGGACCTGTCGCACTCCATCATGGACCGGGCGCTGGTGCACAGCGACTGCGTGTACAAGGTGGGGGGAAGGAGGGGCGTGAGGAAGGGCGTGAGGAGGGGAGTGAGGGGAGGGGTTGGGGAGGGGCCTCGGAAGGAAGGGGAAGGGAGGGCTGGGAAGGAAGGGGAGAGGAGGTGGGAGGGAGGGTGGCGAGGTCAAGGGGCCAGGGTTTGGCTGGGAATGGGGCGAGAGGAGCGGAGGGTATAGGAAATTGGTGGACATATTCAAACTGCGCTGCAGGGGAGGTTTAGCATACCGTGCGGGTGATTGCTTTCACGATTCCGGACTTGAGGGCTAGCCGCGGCGAGGGGCACGCGGGGTGGGAGAGCACGAGCGAGGATGACGGGTCAGGTATCGGGTGGGTGCGGCTGTGTGGGAAGGCAGTCCGTCGCCGGATGAGTGTGTTAAGGAGGACTGTGTGGTAAAGTCACCGAAGTAACCAAGGTAACCCGAGTATATATATATATATATATATATATATATATATGTATATATATTTATGTGTGTGTGTGTGGCTAGCCACCGTGCGTCCTTGCCGCACCCTGGCAATCTGCACACGCTGGCTCTCTGTCACGCGCCGCTTCCTTCCCTATCACCTCTTGGACAGTCCGGGTACAGTCAAGTCTTTATCGGATGTTTGCTCTGGCAGCAGCGCAGTATGAAAATGTCTACCAATGTCCTACATCCTCTCCCCCTCCTCCCCGGCTTTGCTCACCCTGCCCCCATTGCGCATCCTGCCCCCCTTGCTCACCCCTTCAGGTGCCCAACATGCGCGTCCGCGGCCACATGTGCCGCACCCACCAGTCCTCCAACACGGCCTTCCGCGGCTTCGGCGGGCCGCAGGGGCTCATGTTCGCGGAGATGTGGATCGAGCAGGTGGGGCGGCGCGAACAGGGGCGGGGGCGCAGGGGGCTGCGTGTGTGCGTGTGTCCGTAGAGTTTGCGTGTTTCTTAGGCAGGCCGAACAGGAGTGCGTGACATGCGAGGGGCCGAGTGGCGCCCAATAGTTTGCCCCAAGTAGAGTTTGTGTGTGTGTACACCCACACCCACACCCACACCCACACCCACACCCACACCCACACCCACACCCACACCCACACCCACACCCACACCCACACCCACACCCACACCCACACCCACACCCACACCCACACCCACACCCACACCCACACCCACACCCACACCCACACCCACAGCTTACACCCCCAACTTCACACCCACAGCTTACACCCCCGCCCCCGCCCCGGCCCGCAGATCGCAAAGACGCTGAACCTGCCTTCCGCCGAGGTCCGCTCCCTCAACATGTACAACGAGGGCGACGTCACCCACTTCGGCCAGAAGCTCGAGCACTGCCGCGCGCGCGCCTGCTGGGACACCGCGCTGGCCTCCGCCGGCTTCGCGGAGCGGCTGCTGCGGGTGGCGGAGTTCAACGCCGCGCACCGGTGGCGCAAGCGCGGCCTGGCCGCCACGCCCACCAAGTTCGGCATCTCCTTCACCACCAAGTTTCTCAACCAGGCGGGGGCGCTGGTGCACATCTACCTGGACGGCACGGTGCTGGTCACGCACGGCGGCGTGGAGATGGGGCAGGGGCTGCACACCAAGATGGCGCAGGTGGGCTAGTGGGGTCAGGGCTTGGGGCGCCGTGGGAATGGGGACGCGGGGACATGTGTGGGGATGTATGTATGTATGCGGATGTAGGGAGGGTGGTAGAACGATGAACAACAAGAACGAACCCGCGGATGTGCGGGGTGCCGTGTGTTGGGGTTTCACTGCCCATCTGTCCATAAGGTCAGCGAAAAGGCTCCCCTCGACCCGCTCCTCTACGCTCCCTCCACCCTCTCCTCTACCCTTCCTTTCCCCCCTCACCTCCCCTCTACCCCTCTCCCCTCCCCTGCCCTCCCCTCTCCTCCCCGGTCCCCAGGTCGCCGCCCAGGCCCTCAACGTGCCGCTCTCCAAGGTCTTCATCAGTGAGACCTCCACCGACAAGGTGCCCAACGCGTCGCCCACCGCCGCGTCCGCCTCGTCGGACATGTACGGCGCTGCCGTACTGGACGCCTGCCGCCAGCTGAGCGAGCGTCTCGCGCCGTACAGGTACGCGCATAACCCGCCGGGGTCGGCAGGGACTCGGGGCTTTCTTTTTGGCTTGCTTCCTCTCTCCACACCCACACCCATACCCACACCCATATCCCACAAAAAATACACCTACACACAAACAAACAAACACACGCATTTCTACACACAGACACACGCGCGCGCGCAGGGCCAAGCTGCCGGAGGCGCCCTGGAAGGACGTCGTGAACGCCGCCTACCTGGACCGCGTGGACCTGTCGGCCCACGGCTTCTACATCACCCCCGACATCACCGGCTTCGGCGGCAACCGGCCCTTCAACTACTTTTGCTTCGGTGCGGCAGTCAGCGAGGTGGAGCTCGACGTGTTGACCGGCGACATGCAGGTGGGTGGGTGGCTAGGTGGGTGGGTGGGTTACACATGGTTCAGCGGGCGCCCGCTACGTGGGAGCACTGCGAACCGCTTTCCACCACACAGATTATATCCCCTTATTGACGTCGTGCCGTACATGCGTTACAAGGTGGACCCGTATCCCGACCGGGTGTTCCAACGGGCCCAGATAGCTCGTAGGTGCCTCGTCTCATCAACCTCTACCAAGGACTGCGCACCCATCCTCCATCACCCGGGGGGAGGGGGGTCACGCAGCCATACCGGCCACTACACCAGGTTACCAGCGCGCCAGGATTGCCTCTCCTGGAAACCGCGCCAGACCCGCCTAATCACTCGGCGGTGAGGGAACCGGGATTCGAACCACGGATCTCTGGACAGAATGCCAGTGTCTTTCCCATTAGGAAGCCCCCCCCGTACATGTCGTACTTATCGCACAGGTACTGCGGTCGGACCTGGTGATGGACGTGGGCAACCCCATCAACCCCGCCATCGACATTGGCCAGGTGCGTCGGGGCGGTGGGCTTCTGGGGTTGGATGCGGGGCCCGTCACGTGGCAGCAGCATGTTACGACGACGTTAAGCACGTGGGAGCTCCAGGCGCTGCTGCAGATGTCATTGATGTATCATCATTGCCGCCCTGTATATATCACGACATCCTCGGCGGCCTCGGCCGCACTCCCCCGTGCGGATCAGGAAAACCCCACTTCCAGCAAACCCCACCGCGTGAAAATCCCCTGCCCTGCCCTGCCCCCCGGCCCTGGCCACGGCCGTCTGCATCGCTGCAGGTGGAGGGCGGGTTCGTCCAGGGCATGGGCTGGCTGGTGCTGGAGGAGCTGGTGTGGGGCGACAAGTGAGTGCGGGGCGTCGCCGGAGGGCCGCGCTCGGGCCCCGGGTCGGGCCGTGTGTCGGGCCGCCGGGGAGATCGGAAGAGGGCGGCCGGGGACATCGGAAGAGGTGCCGCGCAAGGCCCACCCGACACCACCCCATCCATCCATCGGGTCATCTTTCGCTTTAATGCCATCGATGTCTTTCTCAGCTGGGCCGCGGGTTGAGCGCTCCCGGGAGGGGGATCAACGCAACGGATTACCCCCGCCAGCTGTTATCGGTACCCCCACCGGCGCAGGTGTTTACCTCCCTCCACCATGTCGCTACCCTATCCCCTTCCTTGGCCCCATCCCGCGCACCTCAGCACCACCACAGCCGCTCGCACCTCCCTCGGCCCCCCACCCCCTTCAGCGCAGCGCAATTTGAATTTGTCTACCAATGTCCTATACCCACCCCCTTCCCCTTCGGTCCCTGCCCACTGCAGGCAGCACACCTGGGTGCGACCTGGCCACCTGTTCACCAAGGGCCCGGGCACCTACAAGATCCCCTCCGTCAACGATATCCCCGTCGACTTCCGCGTGCAGCTGCTGGCCGACGCGCCCAACGTGCGGGCCATCCATTCCTCCAAGGTGCGGCACCGTACCGCGCGTTGCGGCGGCACTCTCCCTTGGCGCGAGCTTGGCACGGCCCCCGGCACAGCCCCCGGCTGCGCGTGACCGCACGTGCCCCCTACCTGCGCACATTGCCGGCCCGGCACGGTACGGCACGGTACGGTACGGCACGGTACGGCACGGTGCTGCACACCCGATCCTCCTTTCTGTTTCTATGCCACACGTCGCCTCTCCGGGGTCCGCCACCATCGCCACTACTGCCGCCACTGCCGCCACCACCACCGCCATCACCGCCACCGCCACCAACACCCAAACCCACAGGCTGTGGGCGAGCCGCCCTTCCACCTGGGCGCCTCCGTGTTCTTCGCCCTCAAGGTGAGGCTCTGGAGAACATGATCCTAGCTGGACATGTGGTACTGTCTTACCTACAGAACTCGATCAGGTCACATCCATTAATGGATTGAGAATCATGTTTCAGTGGACCCCGTGGGTCATGGGTGGTGAAGGCCACGCAGCCCAGTCATACGGAGATATCGCTCTCACGGCGTGCTCAGGGTTTCTTCGAATGTCTGTGAGCGGCGACTGGCGGGTTGCCGCGGGTCGCCCTTGCGTTGCTGTTACACAAACTTGACCGCGAAGAAGAAGCGTGTGCTGACGGGGATGTGGGGGGGGTGCGGTGTGGTGCGGTTCTCCGCCCTGCCGCCCTGCCGCGCTGCCGCACCGCAGGAGGCGGTGTACGCCGCACGCGAGGCCGCGGGCATCCCGGGCTACTTCGTGTTGGACGCGCCCGCCACGCCCGAGCGCCTGCGGCTGCTGTGTGCCGACGAAGTGGTGAAGCCGTACGCGCAGCCGGACATTAGGTACGGCACGGTGTTGGATTCAGTTGTGCGGTCGAGTCGCGAACCGGCCGTCAGGACCGGATACTGCGGACTGGTCCCTCCCTACCCTGCGCTGCCTTACCGGCGTTTCCTGCTCTTGTTTCGTTATAATTGCATTGGTCGTAGTTGTTGTTCTTGTTGCTGCTGCTGTCGCTATTTCTGGGTGGCGGGGAGCGGTCCCTGCCAACGCATTGGCGGGGCGGTATCCGCCACGGCTTATCGGCCATAAGGGGGCGCTCCAGGGTGGGTGCTAATCACGATGCAGCTGCTGGCCGCTGTGTACTGCATAGGGAATCTCAGCTTTTCCGCAGCATGTATTCTATGAGGCTGTGATCATGCATTTACAACAGTGACCATGAGCGCGTCCCTGAGCCCTGACTGATGTCATCACGCTGAACGTCATCATGTTCTTTGCGATCGCCCTCAGGCCCAAGATAAGCTGCTAAGGAGTAGGCAGGCGCTGCGGCTCTTCCGTGGAGGATGGAGTGAGGACACGCCGCCGCCGGCGGCCGTAATGTCATCTAGCCGGAACTGGCGCTTTACCTCATTCTGGCGGCAGTAGCAAGTACACATTGAAGAACACGCTTGGGTTTGGGGGTTAATTAACAGTAATCGCCGATTGCCAAGAGGCTGACACCGGCTGCAAACCGTTGATGGTGAGGGCGATCGTGAGCGTTGTCGATGAAGATGGTCGATCAGTACGACGGTCGGTTTATTACGACGGACGGTTGTGTGGTGGTTTGCACGGCAATTTGGCGTGTAGGCTTCCACCTACGCCCAGACGCGGCTTGCCTGCTGGGTGCGGTTATTGGCGCATCTGAGCCAGTGACCGGCGTATCAATGTGGTGAGGTGGTTGGCTTTGGCGCTGTGAGCCTTGGCTGCGCTAATGTGACCTGCGGGAGCGCATGCATTGAGGGCGCGGCTTAAAGCACTGCACATATTAACGCGCACCTGCACTTGCACCTAATCTGTATTTCCTGTGATGGGTATGGATGTATGGTACCGTATGTTCGATCATACGTGTTCACGCGTGCCCTCTGGCCTGGTGATGCTTGGCTGCCTGTCCTGTGTTATGTACGCGCCGCCGCCGCCGCCGGCACCACCATCGCCGTTGTACCGGGCGGATTTCGGATGGTGGTCAAGCTCTGCCTGCGCTGGTGTACGGTTTTAGGAGAACCGCCACCCATGGCGCATAGGGGGACAAGGTGAGCCAAACCCTGTTACTGTTTATCTGTGGTCCGCGCTTTCAAGCATACTGACATTGGGTCGCTGCACAGCCGACCACCCGCCTGCCCCAGGGCGTTTGATGGGGGCGATTTTGTCAGGACCAGCCCCCTCAATGCCGCGGGCAGCGACTTGGCCATGATGGTGGCAACAATGTGTTTCATGATAAGCCCGCCCAGAGCACAATATGTGTTTGGCTTTGAAAGTTGTGTTAGGGAAGGTGGGTGCGGTACGTGACTATCAGGTGGCAGCAACACGTGGCTCCATGCCAAAGCTGAAATTGACGTCTTCCTGTTTTACCGAAGTTAGGAGATCCTTGTGGAAGCCCGGGTCATGAATTCTGTGTCCATCGTGCAAACCTGGTACGTGAGGAGCTGAGGACGGGCATGCCTGCCGAACTTCACACTTCCAGGGGTGACGGAACTTTGCGCGCATGGCACACACACTGACCATGCGTTAAAACTTGCATTGCTGTAACACACGATATCTGGCTGCTGGCCCTCTCACCCTCTCTCAAAACCATACGGCAGCTGCCGCCACAGTTTCACGTCAATCATCGTGAACAGTTACCGCCTCACATGCGACCCAGCCCAGGGACGCATGAAGCTCCGTCAAGCTTCTGACGTTGGCCAAATATGATATGTCTGCACCGCGGTATACCACAAGGTTCTTAACTCACGACCCGGCATACTGCCCAGTGAGTGGTGCATTCGGCAATGTTCCTCGCCACGGCCATCGCCTCATTAGGATCACCCATTCGAAGGCAATGAGGCCTGATCCCCGGGCATTGGGGCCTCGCAAGAAGCCGCCCACCAAACTCGCCTGGTATTGACATTTGAGGGCGGTACAAACGGCATACAGAGCATTTGCCCGTCTCACCCTGTGGCAGGACTGAACTGGGCAACTGGCCGTGCTGACACAGAACACACGCGCCGCGCGTGCGTGCTTCAACCCGCATGCTGGCGCCGCATGTCATTGCACGAGCTCCTGATGATATGTGAATTATGTGTGCACGCGTTACGCATGCAGCATATGCAACATATGGGTAGGACGTGTATTCGTGCCCGCGACAGCACTACTCCTGCATTGGTCGGTCGGCAGAGATTGCCCCATGCCGGTGCTCGTTGTGCCATCATGTCCACTGACACCGCGCGCCCCCATCCCGGGCTTGCAGACGGACGCGAGGTAATGCGGTCATGCTATCTGAGCAGCGCGCGTCTTTGGTCATCGTGCCATTGCTAACTACTTCTCCGGACTGGGACCCCATCCGATCACGTCTGCGCTACGATACTCCAGCGCTACCATTGCCCGTGGCATGATCAAAGCCAGTTACGCCAGCACCCCGCACGCTACCCTCCATTAGCTGCCCCACAAACATGGCACTGCTACTCCATGCATGGTGCCTGCAGCAGCACAGCCGATCTACACTTTGCCATACTCACAAACGCAATCACATTTGCATGCGCGCATCGAGCAGTCTGTTCACTCTCATTCGCCAGGGCCCTCCCCCCAAGTAATCACGCCTGTGTCGACCCTCGTAATATTGTCGTTGGGCGTCCAGCTTGTATGGGTCGTGACATAATGGAATGGCGCTCCACCAAGCGAAACCGTCACCAATCGGCCCCATGACGCTATGCGGGCCTAATGTCGGCATGTCAGTAGCCTGATAAGGACGCCACCGCCATCACACAGAACCCGCGCAGTTGGGCACCAGCGTGATAGCCAAGCAGGGCGTCCCACACACCACCATTCGGTCCGAAATTCGTTGTCTACGCCCAAAGCTTGCCGGTCGCTGTATAGATGACGGCCACGACGCCGTACAGCAGAACGCCAGACACAGCCATCAGGATAACGTTGCGCAGGAGCAGAGCGTTGTTCGAGTGTGGCACCGCAGCGTTCTTCAGGCTGTTGGTCAGATCGAAGAAACGGTGGCTGACCAGGATGTACACTGCGCGAGGGAAGGACAGACAGATGGTGTTGGTGGCCAGCGCATCACGACCCAAGCGCTGGGGCAACAAAGCGGCGTTCTGCTGCCAGCGGTGGCCATACAAGACTCGCAAAGACGTTTGTCAAGGCCAAAGTGTGCGAATTTAATTACGACGGCTTCGGGAACCCCATTGTAAAGAGATGCTACTCCCGGCGGTGCGAACCACTTACGTGCAGACACCAGCGCGAAGTTCAGCAGCGGGTAGCCTGGAATCAGGACCAGCAGGCTCTTCGGCTGGCCGTCCGGAATGTCGGTCTTCATCCAGATGTGGAACTGTGGGCCAGCAGGACCAGCAGGGACAGGCAGCCGACGCGGGGTGGTCCACGCACATGCGCAGGTCGGTCACGCCACGCACGAAATATCATGAAATCAGAGCAGCGCTCCCAGGGGCAAACAGAGGCAGCTGCCGCAACGCCGGGCTGGCAAAGAGGAGGACTGGCCCTGCGCCATGCAATCGTTCGAGCCATGTACGTGTGGCGGCGTTCGAGAGTCACAACCAAAACACTCTTGGCGTCTTCCTGTGCCGTACCTGCGAGATGTACGTCTCCAGGGTAATGCAGCCCAGCCAGCCGTACAGGCGCATAGCGTGGACCCGCAGCCACGGAGTAATGTTGCGGACGATGATCCACAGGGTGATCGGGATCCACGAGGTGTACGGATGGATCTGATTGTACTCGTACTTCGGCCTGGTGTAGACGGTAGTGTAGTACACGTAACCAATGGCAGCACAGGCCGCCAAAATCACGGTGCGCATGGTGTAGCGGCGCATGACGGGTGCCTCATCAATGTACTTGAGGATGGCGGACGCGTACGGGTGCATCAGCGCGCACAGCATGCCGTACACCCAGATGTACCGGTCCAGGCCAGAGCGGAAGTACCACTCTGCAACAAGACACGCGGCGGCGGCACAGCAGCCAACAATAGTCCAACAATGATTTGCATCAACAAGGGCGGGATAATGGTAGTCAGGAGATGGGCCCCGAGGGAAACCTGCCATGGCCAATGACCCATTCCTAGCTATGGCCCTCCCCACCACATCCCAAACCTGCGTCACACCACCTCCACAAGCGACAACAACTGTCCCAGCCCTCTGGCCTCTGAGCCTCCCTCGAGCGCACCGTGCAGCACGTCGTCAGTGGGCTTGCGCGGATCAGAGTAGCCCATAATGGACTTGAATGGCGACCAGATCGCGTAGAATACGGGCTTCAGGTCCCAGGTGATGAAGATGAAGACAAAGCACAAAATAATCCTGCGGCAGGCAATAAGAAACGGCATCGTGAAGAGGCGGCGTAAGAAGGGAAACCCCAACTCGGCCCAGAATGTACGTTCAACGAACTGAGAACCAGAGACCCACACGCGCCGAAGCAGACAAGGAGCAAGGGTGGCTGCCGCAGCGGCATGGATGCCAGCACTTCATCCCATGGGAAGAACGTTCCCATACAAGGCGTCGCACAACAATGTCCGGATCGCTGCTGCTGCGCCCCGGGCACGTTGGGGTGTTTGAAGACCTTGCACGGGGACTTCACGGCGCAGCGACCAATTTAGTTACCCGGATACGGCCGATACAACAATCCGGGGGGGCAATCCCTTCGCTTAAAATCTTCGCTTCCAGCTCAAACTCTCATTGCACTCGTCCGTATGCTGCCGTGTCAGGTCCTAATGCCCCTCCCGGCTCACTTGACCAACAGCCAGGCGTGGTTGGTGTTGAGCTGTGGCGCGATGGCGAGGGCCACATACACGAAAACCGTGAAGATGGTGTGCATGGGGCAGATGTAGTACAGCATATAGCTGTTGTTCAGCATCACGCAAGTGAAGAACACAAGGAAGTTCAGGCGCCAGAGCATTTGCGCAAAGCTGCGAAATTGTTGCGGGGGAGGGCGCAAGGGAGGGGTGAAGAAAGGGGGGGGTCGGGGCGTCAGAGAGTATGGCGCCGGCAACAAAGCTACGACAGGACCGGGGGACAGGACGCAAAGGAGGCTACGGCTGTCACCGATGACCCATGGGGTCCACTGTAACATCATGAACAAATGCCTAGTCAGCACTTAAGGACAGACCTCAACGGGCGAAGCGGGCTTGTATAAAAAACGCACTTACCGGCCGATGCAGAAATCACCGGTCTTGTAGTAGTACGAGAAGTTGCCAAAGCCAGTCATCCAGACGTAGGCGGCAATGAAGATACGGATAGCGTTGTACACCTCCGCGGCCTCGTAGTAGTGATACAGCAAGAAGAGGATCTGCAACGTGCAATCAGGTCAACGCATGCCGGGAGCCACGTCATCTCTCATGTTCACGAGCAAGATTTCCAAACAGTTTCTCAAGGCAGCAAAGTGACATCTTTCGCCTGACTGTGAAGATTGAACAAGGCTCCCAAACGCTGCACAGGGCGGCAGGCAGCGCAATGTGGGTGGCGCCTTGGAACGCTGTGCCCACTGCACCACCAATTAATTACTTCCGTCTCCACCAAGCCTAGGCGTGCGCCAAATCGGTGTTACGGTGAGTTTGGCATGCGCATGCGAACATAGTCCCATGGTCGAAAATTTACTAATACTAGGTAAATCCAATCCTAAACCCTCCTCCCATCCCGAGGAACAGGGAATCGACCCCAGTATGACGTAAAAAGACGGCCTTTCCCAGTAACGAAATTCGAGCATGTTCTCTCAACCCAGATCATCTTGCAACCCAAATCACGAACCCAGATCTTGACATATATTATCGCTGTAGTCACAGCAAGGCGCTGGCGACTCAGAAGCACGAGTCCGCCGATGACACAACCCGGGACTCAACCCGCGGGTGACCCTACCCGGTCGAGTGCCCGGCTGCCGAAGGTGCCGTGCATCTATGGCTGACCCGTCCCGACCCAGATGTGCACCTGCATCCAGCCCTTCCATTCCTCCGTCTGAGGACGGTTGAGCAGCAACGGCATCTTGAACGCTCGAATAGAGCTGCCCACCGCCACCGAAGTCAGGACGACAAACAGGAAAACGAACACGTCACGGCTGTACGACTTCTCGCCGTCAGGGACGATGGTGGTACGGTCAGCCACGAAGTACCACAGTATGAGCAGCCCAAACTCCACCACCTGGCGTAGCACGAGACGGTGCTGGATGAGGGCGGGGCGCTTCATCAGCAGGCACGAGACGAGGCCAGAGTTGGCCATGCTCTCCAGCATGTTGCTGTGGGCGCCGTAAGCCTTGCCGGACTCGTGCGAGTCTGCCGGGGCGGCGGTCACTGAAGCCTTGGCGTCGCCATTGGGCGCCGAGCCACCGTTGGCAAGCAGCTTGGCAGACTCTGCGTTGCGGCTCTCCTCATCCGCCTCATCGTGCTCGCGACGGGGCGGCCTGGGGGTAAGTACAGGCAGTTGGCGCCAGGGCAAAAGAAGTTGATCACGGACAAACAGCACCCAAACCTAGTCAACCCCAACAGCATTACAGAACCTTATCAGATAGTACACTCTCGTTGCCTTGGACGAAGTGCTGCCGACTCAATACCCGGGGCCGCGACTCCCACGGCCCACCGGCAGAGCGCATCAACCAAAATATTCATTTACAAATGTAGAAACATATGCACATGTACAATAAAATATAAGCAAGACCTTGCAACGGCCACTCCCACTCCAAACTAGTGTACTTTTATTCCAACGCCTACCGCGTATAATGAAGGTACTCAGCGAACGCATAAATCAGCAGAGACCATGCAAACGCTACGAAGAGGGTCACCTGTGACGGGCAATAAGGAAAGCGTAAACAAAAGTAAACCGCAACAGCCGGCACAGACTTGTCCATGCAGACCAGAACATACCTGTCCAGATGACAGCGGAGCGACAAGAATCGCCATCGTGGCGGACTGTCGCAGGCCTGTGCGTCTTGCTCCTGAGATTGCGCCGGCTAACAGTAGCGACTGAACCCAGTAGTTACGCTCGCCAGGCCGACACTTTGGAAACCTGTGTTATTTGCGTAACAGTCAATACAAATTCATCGGTCGCAGGCAGCTGTGCACCCAGCAGATACGGGGCACTAGTCGCCAATCGCGAGCGCCCAAACCACTATTTCGTAAATCAATGGTCAGTCATCCTAAAGAAAATAGCAACATATGCCAATTCTTATGCAGCATGGAGGCATAGTCTCTTTTAGAGCGTCCGGGAAATAAAATGCCGTACAAATCGTTGTTACCTGCTGCACGCGATGTGGCCGAGAATTTATGTAAGAAATAGTTATTGGCAGTTTCACTTTGTAAGACGAATGTGAACATGTTTTTTTAACCTGGTCTATTTCGCAGCCGTACGGTGCCCATCTTAACGTAAACTGAAACCCCACTGGTCGTGTGCACGCGGTTACCAGCCACAAATAAATTACATTTACAATGTTTACTATCATGAGAGGCTTAAACATGGCTATCGCTTGTTGTGCCCCGAAGTAGGCGAATCCCAATGATGTTCTGTGATGGCGTGCGAGACACACGGCGTCTCGCGCTCATGATGCTTCCCTGAGCGTGCACTCAACCTGTACATCCATCGCCAAAAGGCCGGCCTTGCTTATCTTCGTACTTCTGCCACCCGCAAGACGGAGGCGTCGGGTCGTCCTCTGCACGGCCAGCGTGCGCATCCGCCGCTGTCCGGCGGATCCCGGCCACGAACAGGCCCGCGCTGGAACAGGCACTGCACCGTTGCCCCACACCGCCACACCGCAACGACGCCTTCCCATGCTCCCTCAGCGCAATGCCGCCCTCCCGTAATGGCTGACACCCACGACAGCACGCAACAGCGCAAATGGGAGGCCTACTACGCCACGGACCCGTTGACGGCCCCCTGGGACACGCACGCCGTCTCCTCCCAGCTTCGATCCTACCTCTGCTCCTGCCCGAGCCCTGACGGGAGCACAGGCGCAGGCGGCCACTCCTCCGGGGCGAGGCGAGCGGACCACGCCGATGGCCCCAGCGGCTCAACGCCCCACCGTGTGCATCCCATCCCCCATTCGAGCCACCTGTGCTCTCATGAGAAGCCGGCGCCAGGAAGGCCCCTGGAAGACAGCCCCCCGCTCACCCGCAAGCTGGCCCAGATGTCCGGGCGGGGGGCATCGTCCGGGCATTGGAGCTGTGCTGCGGCACTGGGGCGTCGCTGGCGTTCATGCGGCAACTGGTGCGTGGGTGGGTGGGTGGGTGGGTGGGTGGGTGGGTGGGTGGGTGGGTGGGTGGGTGGGTGGGTGGGTGGGTGGTGGGTGGGTGGGTGGGTGGGTGGGTGGGTGGGTGGGTGGGTGGGTGGGTGGGTGGGTGGGTGGGTGGGTGGTGGGTGGGTGGGTGGGTGGGTGGGTGGGTGGGTGGGTGGGTGGGTGGGTGGGTGGGTGGGTGGGTGGGTGGGGGGGGGGGGGGGGGGGGGGGGGGGGGGGGGGGGGTGGGTGGGTGGGTGGGTGGGTGGGTGGGTGGGAGGGAGGGAGGGAGGCAGGGAGGGTGGGTGGGTGGGAGGGAGGGAGGCAGGGAGGGTGGGTGGGTGGGTGGGTGGGTTCGTAGGATAGGGCGGGTGGGTGCGGCGGCATGGGTAGCACCTGAACTCGCTTGAGGGCGTGTGAGGGAGAAAGGCAGAGCGGCAGGGAGGGCGTGAGGGAGAAAGGAACGTGCGGCCCTCGGCCGACCCAAATCCGGGCTGCGAGGACTGGAAGCAGGCCATGCCGGGGAGGGTGGGGGGCTGGGGAAGGAGGAGTGGACGGGAGCGGACGGGAGGTGAGATCGTTAAGCTCACGGCAAGCTGCCTCGAGTGTCAGGGCCGCCGGTGAGTAAGCCCCGTTAGAGCGCTGCGCACAAGAGCCCCAGAGCCGCAGGCCGCAGGCCCCCTGGCGAGCACGTGTACGAGCTAGAGGGGCCAATTCTGACGTTCCTTGCTCGTTGATCAACTCCGTCGACCTCAGGGCTACGCCGTGATGGGCGTTGAGCTCGTAGAAGCTGCATGCCAGGTGGCTGCAGCGCGCCTCGGCGCCGCCGTCGCCGCCTCGGCACCGGCTGTCGCCGTACAGTCCGTTGAAACCGTTGGCGAGGAGCTGCGGCGCTGGCGCCTCGACCAGGCGGCGGCCTGCCCTGATGGGGAGGCGGCGCCGCCTGCGTTGCTGGCCCACGGCAACCTCTTCGCCGCGCAGCTGCCCGGCGGCTTTTTCGACTTTGCCTACGACTGCCAGGGCCTGCACGCCATGCCGCCGGAGCTGCGACCCGCCTACGTGGCCGTCCTGCGAGGTGCCCTGCGGCGCGGCGGCTTGGTGCTGTTGCTGGTCGGTCGGAGGGAGTCGGACCAGGAGGCGACCGCCGCCAGCGCCGCCATCGACGCCGCCGCCGCTTCCGCTGGGGCAGCAGCGGCGACTGGGGCTGACGGTGTCGGCCAAGCCCAGGCCGAGGCGGGCCAGTCAGCGGCGGCGGCGGCGCTGCATCCATCGGCGGCAGTGGAGGCAGAGACCGCTGCTGCGGCTGGAGGCGGGGCGCAATGCGGCGGCGGCGCGCCGTCGATCGGGGACGGCCGCAGCGGCGACGGCGGCGGCGGTGGCGGGGACGGCGGAATGGGTTCGGCGGTGTCGTCTCGGGGCCCGTCCTTGATGCCGCTGGGGGAGCTGTGCGCTCTGTTTGGGCCTGAGGAGTGGGACTGGTGCTGGTGCCGGCCCACGCGCTTCGATCTGACGGCCGCATACCTGCGGCTGCCGGCACCGCCGCCGGCCTGGTGCCTGCTGGCTAGGCGCCGATGAGCACGGCCGCTCGATCGACGCTGTCATTGCCCGTAACGCGGCAACTGCTGTTGGTATCAGGGTTTAGGTTTAGGGACTGCAGCCCATATGTTGGCATCAGGTTTTAAGGTTGAAGGTTTAGGGTGTTTTAGGTTCTGGGTTCGTCCCAGCGCCCAGTCGCGACCGTACCGGCATTTATGTCACACCAGAAGATGTGAGGAGATGTGAAGATGTTTCGGCGGCTGCCACCGATGACCTGTTGCGGACCTCTGTGACCTGTACCACGCAGGAGATCTTTTGGCTCCATGGCTTCTGCAGCGCACACGTGTGTTTATTGAACGCCCACCCGTTACACATGTGTGAACACGTGCGAGCAGCCAATCAGCCGTGCCCTTCGAGGTACGCTTGCCCTGGTATACACCGTTGATCCCTTTGTGGTCTGCTGTAACGTTCATTCATTCATTCATTCATACCGTTACATTATTTGCCAGAGGAGAATGGCTCTGCATGGTGCAAGATACATGTTCGGACGGTGTGAAGCCGCCACCGCCGCCGCCAGAGGTGTACTGGCTAGCGGCCATGCTATGACCTGTCGTGCGAGCGATGTTTATTTGGGTTGGGGCTTGCATGGTCGCTTATGAGCAGACGGGGCGTGGGAACACGGAGGTGGTAAGCGAGGCCCGCTCGGTGACGGCCGGAGAAGGCTGGCTGGAGAGGCTCAAGTGACGTGAAATGCCGGCGGTGTGGTTCACGTGGGCATGATGGGTGTCACCAGAGCGTGTGGCACTGTATGGGCAACAGCAGGACATGGAACGGCTGCCCAGGCTGCCAATGCTGCAAACCCAGCATCTGGCGCAGCCTGAATGAGCGGCCTGGCCGTTCAAGAGCGGCCAGGCAAAGATCTAGTGTTGGGGGCCGAGGTCGCGCGTGCGCGAATCCTCAGCAATTCAAAGACGTCCCACGCGTCGACTGCTGGGGTGTCAGGCGGCTCAGCAAACTTTCTGTGCCGTACCTCAGGTCCGAGTGTCAAAGTACCACCGTGTAAGTTCTGGAACCCAAATCGGTTTCCATGGTCCAGTCTGGCCTGGTCATTGGCTCATTGCCGTTCGGAACGCGTTGTACACCAACCGCCGAAGGCAGTCGTCAAAGCTGAGATATGTCCAAAAACAATCAAACAGTATAACAGCATTGCTATTTACATTATAGTTCTTCACCAAGTGGCAGGCGTAGATGCTTCCGCGGAACCGAAAGGTCAATAATCTTCAAGCCATTTTGACAGAGCTTAGTGTGGATGGCAAGGATGCCTTCGTAGACGCATTGAAAGGCTGCGACCGAAAAGCAGCTCGGCTGGCCTGCCGGCAGCTCCGGGATACAGTTGACGGAAGCATCCGTAAGACTACTATTCAACTGGACCATGCAGACGTAAATCGTGTACAAGACCGTTACTTGTGTCCACTTTGGCGCTGGTCAAGAATTAAGGACTTGACTCTCGCTCTCGTGGCCCCATACCGACGCGAGGACACCCTGATTACACCCGAAACGCTGGTTGCGCTTCCTTTCTGTGGCCATTCAAGGGAGTGCATCGAGCGAGTTGAGCAGCTGACCGTGAGGTGGTCGTTTGACCGCGGGCTACCGGTATCCGTTACCGCCTTGTCTCAATGGCTCGGCAGGTTTTCCAACTTGCGGTCCCTTAACCTGCAGCTGAATGTTGTCAGCGACCCACCACACCGACAGCTTCTTTTTGATGCATTGGCGTCACTGCCGCACCTGGAGGGTTTGCAACTGCCCTGCTGCTTGCTGCTCCAGCACGTCAGCCTGCTGGCGGGTCGCTTGGTTAGGTTGCACATCTCCGACCTATTCCAAAGTAATAACGAGTCTTTCCAGGGCCATCTGGGCATACTGGCAGGTCTGCACGGCCTAAGGGAGCTACAGGTCGGGTTCGACTACGGCTGTGGCCTTGATATGCCCCGCGCGCTCTTGGACAATCTCCCCGCCGACTTAAATCAACTGCGCCTTACGGTGCGGCACGCACCCTTGCATTTCAAGCTTGAGTCGGGGCAGATAATGTCCTTGGCCGCGCCTTCCAGGGTGTGGCTGTCTGAGCTGCCCCACATCGTCGACGAAGTGATCTTGCCATGCACAGCGCTGGCGCCGCAGCTTCGGCTGGTCCGATTTGAGAAGTTAAACCTGGATCTCGATGGGCTTCAGGATTTGATGCGCCCTATCGCCACACTCGCGGAGCGTTGTCGAGTAATTGAAGTCGGAGGTCTGACCCTCATGTCAGTTTCCAAGGATGTGCCCAGGAATGCGCTGAGCGCGCTCAGTCCTCTGGGCCTGCCCTCTCAGTTCAGCCTGCCCGAAAGCTGGTTTATCTTCAGACTTCGCAACCGCGACCGAGCCCGGCCTCCTGCTTCCATGTCGGCGAGTGCTGGAACTGGCGCCGCAGCCGTCGGGCATGGACTTGGGATCCAGCCGCCGGACTGGGCCGCTTTCGCCCGCATGGATGACTCCGCGGCGCAAAAGGCCTTCCTGGCGGATGTCGTACTGCAGCGCGTCGCGTCGGCCCCCGATGCCACGTCTGTGGCCGCGGCAGCGGCCGTGACCGGGTTCAAGAACCCCTACGTCTACCGGGAACGACACCGGCACAAAACGGTGCACTGCAACGGTGTGGCACACCTGGTGCAGATCAGGAGCCCGGCGATGTCAGTGGTCGCGTGGTCGGACGGCGCTCTTAGGATGTGGTTCGTCGAGCTAGAGAAACAGGCCAGACAGGTCATGCCAGGCAGGCACCTTGGCGCATACCTGTTCGTCAAGTCCACGGGCGAGTTGCTGGTGGAGTGCGCTTCGGCGGAAGGCGCAGCGAGCGTGGCCGTTGCAGCCCGGGCGGCGCTGGCGCCAGCATCGTCATCAGGAAGCGGCGGCGGCGGCGGCGCCGTTGGCTCCGAGGCCGTTCAAGTCCGATCGGTGGCGCATGGGTGTACGACTAAACCGCATGACTGCCCATCCACCTTGGCGCTGATGATGCTCCAGGTGGGAGCCCTGCACGGATGAATGTACAAATCTTGAGAGGGACAAAAGGGATGTAGATTCTTTTGAGGAACAGACAGAACGGATGGGCTCATGGGCGGGGTCTGTGTGTACCTCACAGTATGTTTCATCCACGAGTGCATCTTAGAGTGCATCGAGGAGCAACGGCATGGCGCACCTGCACGGGTTCCAGCAACTCTGTGGTCCACGGATCGCTGCCCCGAGCCGAGCTCGCGGTTCAGTGCCGTCGTGATAGCGGGTGGGCGCACAGTGTAGGAGCTGGCTGACGGATGGGGAGCTAGCCGCGTGTGGAAAGTTGCAGTTGTACGCTTGGTCCCTACCGTGGCTCAAGTAAAACCCAATAAAACCTCCACACGGACGGCAAGGGTCCCCGTCCCCTTATAAAGCCTGTGGCAGACCCCATCGACTGGTGCTGGTTCGCTTGCTGGCACCCCGCGCAGGCGCTTCAGGACTTCTGGGACAGCGGCGAAGGCGGCGGTGAGATGCAGCGGCTGCTGCGGCTGGCGCAGCTGGCGGACATGCTAGATGACGAATCGCCCGTGGTGAGCTGGTCACCCGCGGTGGTGATGATGACGGACCCCTGCGACGTCTAAGCCGTCGTTGGCGCCCATGCGGACTTCCGCGCATCCGCGACTGGAGCGTGCGATGTGGCTGAACAGTAGTGCATTAGGAGTGGGTGGTGATTATTCTAAACGAAACTGCGCCACCATGGCGCACCGGATAGGCTCCACAAGCGCACCGAAACACTCCCCGTGCCCGGGGTGGTGATTATTATGTCGTTGTGGTCGACTCACATGCACATGCCGCGCGGTCGAGTTCGGGGGCGGCCCCAACCGGGCCGAAAACGTGCTTCCGGGGCCCGATATTGCGGATAGCGTGTCAGGGAACTGGGCGGCGGTGGCCGGGAGGGTGATGATGGCGCCCTGGTGGGCAGGCCGGGCGGGCGTCCGTCTGTTCTGGCGTCGTCGTCGTCGTTGCCGACATCTCCCCTGCACGGAGCCATCCCTGGACCTGGCCTGGCTTGACTTGGTCACCAGATGGTGTTTTGGGGTCAGGCGCTATCGTGTCGCCGAGGTTGGTGTTTGTGCGAGCGCACGAGGAGCGCGGGCATGAGGAACGGGGGGGGGCACGTTCATTCCGGACGGCATTCCGTTGGTAGTGTTGGTGCGATTGCAGCCACCATGTCTGCGAGTGAGATGGGAGACGCGCAGGCGATGGCGGCACGGCGGGTGGCTGGCAAGCTGCGGGGAGGTGCATTTTGCCGGGGTGGGTCGGGGGATGCAGTCCCACGAGATTGTCAGTGGGGAGAATGTGTACGCGTGGACTGGACCTGCGCGCATGGGGAGGGGACGTATGTGTCCTATGAGTCGGTTTCACTCAGTTGGGGGTAGGGCGACTGACGCGGAAGACGACCGTGCGTATGTGTGCCTGTGCAAGTCATACGATGTCGAACGCCGGATGTCAAACGGCGGAGGTTACAGCATCGTGAAACGTTTTCGCCGCGCCCCCACAACCTGTCCAAAATACGAACTGCGCGAACAGGTGCAATAATAATAGATACCAATAATAAGTAATAATTGCAAGAGTACGCCGGCCGGAGCCTGGCGTGTGTTACGGGGGTGGGGAACTGAGGGGTGGCGTAGCAACCCTGTGTGCACGCACCACCCACTGAAACAATGCCTGAAGCTCTTGCCGAGTTCGGATACTGGCGCCCGCGGTTTTTACTGTGTGTCGATGTACTTGCAGGCAGGTTTTGTTGGTCTAATCGGGGTGGGCCCCGAGTTTTACATAGAAGCATTTTCAGTATTGGGTAGGGTCCCTTTACTGCCCAGGGAGACAATTCACGGTTCAGTATAGTGGACAGTCCACCCCGCCCTCGCAAGTTGCTCTTTGAGGCGGGCGTGCCGCGTCCCTTTCATCGGGTTGCGACAGCCGCCGTTCATTTGTGCACGACCGTTATTCTACGGTGCAGTGACCGCCCCACGGGCCTGTTCCGGGGTCGGGGAGGGTTGTGGACCCCGCTGCACAGGACCAGGCTGAGCAAGCCAGCCACCGTCGGCGGCGGCTGCAGGACGAGCTGCGGGACGGCTCTGACGCCGCTGGGTGCCCGGGCCCCATGGGGAACTCCAGTTGGAGAATCTCATGGTGGTCCTGTTCACCTGCCTGAACGGCATGGCCCCAGCCTCAGATGGTATCTCGTACGAGCCAGGCGTGGGTCTTCCATGACCTCGAGAGGGTGCAGCGCTTGGTGCTTAAGGGGTTGTGGTAGCTGGGTAATCGGGTGCCTGTGTGGGCGACCTTCCCCGTGCTTGACTTTATCCACTACTGGGGATCCCGCCCTTCGCTGTGCCTATCCCTTTGGTAGTGTTGCCCCGCTGTGCGCCTCTGCTTGCTTCGGTGTCTGTCTGGGTGGGGTCATGGCCCGGTGTGTTTTTGTTCGCGGCGTTGAGGTGTGGAGGTGTCTGGCCGCCTTGTCGGTGGGGCTTGCCCTGGTATACACCGTTGATCCCTTTGGGGTCTGCTGTAACGTTCATTCATCCCGTACGTGTGCCGTACGTGTCGTATATTCACAGTCTCGGTCAACATGAATTACATTGCATGCAGGCATATACGCCTAGCCGTCTCAGTTAACGTTTCATAATTGCCGTACCACTTCGACCAGGCGGGTGGGGTGGGGGGGTTGAGAACTGTCACCCCCTTCAGTTCCCTTCAAAAAATATTGGGGAGAGGATGGTGGTAAGAATGTGGAAACTGTTCGTACCCCGTCCTTCCCCGTCCCTCGCAAAGCGCGAACGAAGATTTAGTTGTACCCACCATCGTGCATTGGTAACATGTTTCGTATTACCTATTGGGGTGGGAATGAACATCTATACATGTTAAAGCATACTTACCTGGCCCGCTTCTCGAGGTGGTCCCGATGGCCTCGGTTGCATGGTTGGTCTTCGCCTTGCACTTTGCGAGGGCCTTCCGTGGTCGGCCCTTTACGGTGTCCGGCAGGGCTAAATTTTTGAATTGCACGCGCGACCTCGGCCCCCAGTAAATATTTATTCCGCAATTGTCAATAATGAAGATAAGCTTCGTCTTTAATGGTCCATCTCTGTCGTTGCCGAGGCTATACCGTTCACGCCGCCTGGCCCAGCAACCGTTAGGTAAGCCCCCTGTGTGCGAGGCGTCAGCGCCTCAGCTATTCACTAACGGTTTCAATCGACTGTACGACTTCAACGGATTATGAATCAAGCGCGCCAGTGATGTATGGCCCGCCCTTAGAACGGGCCAGGTAGGAATGCCCTGCAAAGCGGGTCAGGTAAGCCGCAAGCAAGCGAACGGGCCGGGAGAGTTCGATGGGCAGGTCACTTAAGTTCAACAACTTCTAAAGGCTTTATATAGAATGAAAGCATTAACGAACCAAATGCGCCGGCGCAAATTAGTGATGGCGGTGACGGCTGCAACGGCAGCCTCATTCGGCCCTAAAACCCCCCGAACCCCCTAACGTCCAGCATCCATAGCTGGTGCCCCTTGTAACGATACTTCCTAACATCCTTCGGCGTCACGCACAGAGCATTTTGACTCAAACCGCTTCAGCAATGTCGTACAAGGCCGAAGGGCTGCGGACGGCTCATGGCGTCGTTCATTGCCCGGTGCAGCTAGCTGCACGACCCGGCCCCGCCCCGTCGAACGTGGACGTGCATGGGTGCCGCAGTCTGTGGTCGGTGCTGTGTGTAGCTAGGCATACCGTATATCAAAACTCCCGCGAAGCTGTCTTGAGCCCGGTAAAGTTGACTGCCTGAGGTGCGCCGGGCCGCCATGTAATCCTGACCTATCCATCCGTAGTTGAGCATATCAAGCATTACACTTGAGTCCAGAAACAAAATATTAGGAGACAATAATCCAGATGACCGGGTTGGATCCGGGGACTGCTGCGTTCCGCGGCGGAGGACGCTGACTGCCCACCACCAAATCTCAGCGACCAACCACCTGCAACGTAGTTCACTGATAACCGGTCGATACACCGCACGCGACTCGTGCCTCCACGCACGAGCAGTCTGCCGCTCAGTGCCGTTTCGAGACCGGTAGCCATCACTGCTGTAAAAGACCCCCCCTCGCTGGGTGCCTGTTCTCGCTCTAGCCCCTACTGCACGGCCCAGCTACAACCGTAAGGTAATAAAGCGCACTGGGATGGGGCCGTAGCGTCTGCAACAGCAGCAGCAGCAAACAATAGCAGTTGTGCAGCCCCTGTCCGGTCTCGCCCGTGAAGAGGTGTGCGCGCTGTGCTGCTGTATGTATGTCCCACACGTGTATCGGTGTGCGTGACCCTGGGGCCGAGGGACCCCCCTGGATCGAGAGCTCTCGCTCGTACATAGACACGCGCGAAGCGGCACATGCGAGTGAAAGTTGCGGCACGGTACACCACACGGATCCCCAGCGTCACTTCCTTGTTGGAAGGTGTCGGAACTTCGAAGTGCACCAGTCAGCTGCCGCGTCCCGATCTAAGGGATTTAAGGACAGAGCCAGTACTCTGTTGATGCGGTGGTTGATGCGGTGGTATTGTTTCCGAGTGCATGCATGGTCATGTCAGGACACCGTTGGGCGTCTTACGATTTTGGTATATGGCCGTAGTGATCAACCGCGTGGTCCCCAGCTCCCCACCCCGGGATGAGGTTGCATGCACTCCCCACCCTAATGCTCACCCATGCACCGCTATCCATGCTGTGGTGACGTTGACGACCAGCCCTGTCCTGTCCGATGGAAGACACGGCACGGACCCTCCCTTCAAACCCTCCCTTCAAACCCTCCCTTCAAACCCTCCCTTCAAACCCTCCGTTCAAACCCTCCCTTCAAACCCTCCCTTCAACTCCTCCCTTCAACTCCTCCCTTCAACTCCTCCCTTCAACTCCTCCCTTCAGCTCACCCCCTGCAATGCCCGTTTGGGCGTCCGCTGCGATATTCATCCGACGCAAAGAATGGACGGACTCCCTTCAAACCCTCCCTTCAAACCCTCCCTTCAACTCCTCCCTTCAACTCCTCCCTTCAGCTCACCCCCTTCAACTCCTCCCTTCAGCTCACCCCCTGCAATGCCCGTTTGGGGGTCCGCTGCGATATTCATCCGACGCACAAAATGGACGGACGAAGACGCACAGCCCCGTCCCCTGCATTGTGGTTCATTGGGCCCGATCAGGGAACCCCAGCACTCGACCGTACAGCACTCGACCGTACGACATCTTCACGGCGAGCCTCCCACAGGTAACAAACACCCAATTCACTCATTCAATCATGTTCCTCACCATCGAACCTCCCCACCAATCTCTTGTTCTCTTCATCTGCCGCGACGTCCATTCATCCAGCAACGCAACCCTGCTTCTGACTCTCTCTCGCGCGTGCTCAGGGCCGTACACCGTACTAGTCATCGTACTCTCCGAACGCCCGAACCGCCTGCTGCTGCCGTTGCTGCTCCGTCGTCCGACGTGGCGTAGTACCCGATGCCCCTGCGCCGCCTCCGGGTCCGCCGCCTCCGGGCCCGCCGTCGTGTGGTGCGGCTACGCCGCCGTCGGCGCTGCGCCTCGGTGCCGGGGAGGGCGGTGGGGCACCTGCACCCGCCGCTCCGATTTCACCCTCACCTCCATCGACGACGTCCTCTTCCTCCTCGTGGTGGTGGTGGTGGTGGCGCTGCACGTGCTGTCGAAGCGCCATCTGCTGCAAGGGGCCAGACCCCGCGGGCAGCGCCCCGCTGGCGGCGGCGCCGCCCAGCCCGGTGCGCTCCGCCAACAGCGACGCCGCGGCGGGGTCGTGCAGGGCGGCACCTGCGGCGCGGTGGAGACTGGAGAGGTGACCCGGTCGCGGCAGATGAAGAGACCCCGCCGGGGCCCGGGACTTTGAGTCCCTCTCGGGAGGAACTAAACTGACTCACAACTCCGGGCAACTGGCGATATGACATCCGAGGTTCGGGAGGAAGCTCAGGGTCGTGTGAGGATGCCGTACGGCGTACGGCATATGCACCGGTGCCCAAAGCCCCAAATCCCCCATGGAACCAACCGCCATGGCTGCAACACCGCGCACTTAAAGACAGAGAGATCACTGGTGGCTGCCCTGCAAAGCAACAAAGGCTTCACAGTGTCAACGGTAGTGGTGCGAGTTGGTCTGTCCAACCATGCGACCCCTCCTTAGTCTTCAAACTTGGGTCCCTTTTGGCTGAGATTTCCTGGCTTCCGTCTAGGCCGGGCTTGTACGGCACCGTATCGCCGCCTCGCGTTGCGCTCACTCTCGCCCCGTCCCCCTGTCGTCCCACCCTCTGCCCGCCCGCCCTCACCCGCTTTCAGGCCCTCCCGCATGGTGTGCTCCAGACCCTCCACCAGCTGCGTTCGCCGCCGGCCGGCGGAGGCCACCAGGGCCCGGGGCGACCTCGGGGACACCGGCGCGCCCTTAGGCGGAGGACTGCCGGGCAAGTCACCGCCACCACCGCCGCCACCGCCGGCATCCTGCGGGCCCCGCCGCAGCCGGTGCAGGTGCGACGGCGGCGAAAGCCGCAGCCTGGACGCGCCCGCGGCCGTCGCCGGCTGGCCACCGTCACCGTCACCGTCACCGTGGTGGGCATCACCCGCTGCAACGCCGCCGCCGCGGTCGTCAACTCCCGCGCGATGCAGCGGGACGACGTGCGCGGCCGCGGCCGCAGGTGCAGCCGCCCGCCGCAGGGGCCTGCCTGATGGTGGGCGCTCCGCACCTTGACCCTCGTCCAGCAGGTCCAGGTGCCGAGTCGTGGCAGTCGTTGCCGGTTCCTAGTAGGGTTCAATGTTTTCTCATCAACGTATGATTGGAGTGTTAAATGGTAGCATGTTACGTTGCTGATAACGTCGGAATTATTTCAGTTTGGGGGCCGAGGTCGCGCGTGCGCGAATCCTCAGCAATTCAAAAATTTAGCCCTGCCGGACACCATAAAGGGCCGACCACGGAAGGCCCTCGCAAAGTGCAAGGCGAAGACCAACCATGCAACCGAGGCCATCGGGACCACCTCGAGAAGCGGGCCAGGTAAGTATGCTTGACCACGTACAGATGTTCAATCCCACCCCAATAGGTAATACGAAACATGTGACCAATGCACGATGGTGGGTAAAGCCACGTCCGGCTTGCGAAATGACTGCGCTCCAGTTTTGTCACGCATCCCGACAAACAACCAAACACATCAGCCCGTCGTATCTTAACTAAAATCACAGTTGCAAACTTCCCATCCTGCCCAATCCTCGTACGGCAACCCTTCCCTTCTTCCTCGACCCTCTACCCCATCTCTCCTCAGCCAGCCCCGCACCCGCACGGCCTCCTCACAGGCGTCCAGCCACTCGTGGTACACATCCACCGGCTCCGTTAGGGTCCTGCGTACCACATATACGGCATGTAAGACATGAGATCTCCGTAAGCCTAGCTAGGGTTGGGCATTTCGAGTGCTCGACGCAACCCCCACGTATGACCAATGCGTGCGCCTTACCTGCGAATCCCCTGTCCTACAACCCTGTGGTGCCGTACCGACCACACGTCGCTACTACGGCCACTACGGCCAGTAGGTGTCGACTGGGCAATGGCAGTAGACCGTCGCTGCTTCCGCCTCCTTGTTACTTATTACCCGTCCAAGGGCGCGGCTACCCAGGGGCTCCAGACCCCAAAAGCCTTGGGTACAGCAGGCGGGCGCCCACTGCCGTACTCACTTCACTGCCGTACTCACTTGCAGCTGGTGTCGTACCGCATGCCGCACTGCTCGCACGCCACATTTGCCCTGCCCTGATCGGGCTTGAGCGTGCACAACACCGTCTGGTGCATGTTGCAGAAGGGGCACTCGAAGCGCGACGGCAGCGCAGTGCGAGCGCGTTTGAGCGCAGACGCCCCGGCCTGTGCCTTCCGGGTCTTGCGCTTGCCCATGGCCGTGGGAAGGGCGTCTGCCGGGCGGGGTGCGGGGTACGGCAAGCGCCCACGGGGCCACGCCGTCGACGCTGTGATCCTGGGGTTCGTTGGCGGCTTGGCAATTGTCGTTGTCGTTGACCGTTGGATGTTGCTGATCAAATCCCAGCCGAAGGCGATCTCTCTCTCGCAGCGGCGAAGCTTTCTGTCGGTCTGCGCGGTTCCGAAATTCCCGCCGAGGGAGGACGACGGAGATGAACCGTAATGATATGCACGAATCAATTCAGATCAAAACGATTTCAATCGAAAAGATGTTTACAAGCTTCCCAGTCCCGTGGACATGTGTGGCGCGTGGCTTGTGCGCGCTGGAACGTTGGCCGTGGGAGCAGTGGCTGGGGACAAGGCGGCGGCTCCGCGCGTACTTGGGCTCGTTGCGCCGAGTTCGCAGTGGTTGCTTCAGTGCTACTGGGATCCTGCTGGGAGAAGTTCTGCGGGGGCAGGCTGGGAAGGAAACGTTCGCGGGCCGCAGAGGCAGCCGTTTGCGGCCGAATCCTGAGCAGCTGCCAGGCGGCGAGAACACTAAAACAGCGCAAGTAAACCGGAGAAAGTCTGCGACAGCGTAAAAAAAGATCGGGCCGAGAGCAGCGCTGCGTGGTCGGATCCCTGTTGGGGCTGTGCATCTTTCCGAAATCACACAGCGTGACGTCATGGGCAGTCATCGTTGAAGCCCGCGACGGAAAAAGTGCGCGCTGTACGACTGGGACCCCCGTCACCCTTCGACGCGCCACCAACCAATAATGCAGACCTCCCGAAAACGCCGAGCCATCCAGGTAATCGCTCCTCACGGCTTGACGCTGGTAATCTTACAGAACGCCACGGATCGCAATTCCGCCGACGAGCGACGAGTTCCATCTCCCGCTGCCCACAACCACCAGTTCGAGACAATCAAATGGTCGAGGTGTGTCCAGCTTTGGCAAAAGAGCAAGGGCTTCGCTTGTGCAACCTCGACCCGGGCTCGGCCTTTTTTAGATTGGTCATACTCTGGTCATGTGTAGTGCGCGTGCTTTTAGGCGTTCTTCGCGTGCCCTTGGGCCTACGGCTCGCATGGGTGGTTGTACAGGTATGGGGTTACGCACACCCAAACCATGTAAGAACACAGATGTAGGTAGTTGCGGGCGCGGGGACCCGCTGCAAACGGCCCACAGGTCGGTCCATCGGGAGGGAACCGCGTCCGCTTGGGGCCACGTCGCGTCGCGTTCGCAGTTGCAGCCAGGGACCAGAAGGTTGACGCTTGAATCACGTTCGTGTGCACGCCTTGTAACGGTTACATTGCATTACATTACGCCTGCAAGACCCATCCAGGCGGCGCACGTCTGTCCGCCGCGGAGCGAACGAAAGAATGAATAGATGGATGCGCGAAATGTTTAACGTTTCGCAGCCATATAACACAGTGGGACCCCACACGGGATCATTGGTTTAAAGCTGTGGAAGTTCGCCTGTTACCGCATTGAAATCGAAACCCTGTTACAGTGGACGCCGCGGGTCATCGGTAACCGCCGTGCTGGGGTCATCCGTGACGCCTGCCGCCCGCACCCCGCCGCGACCCGGCCCCTGGGGCCCCCCGCGACGCACCAGACACGTTCGCAAGCGCGGGGCAAGCCGCTGAAGAAGCCGGGCGCCTACAACACCGACCTCTACTACCAGGAGAAGGATGAGGGCTACGGAGACGTGGGCGTGGACCAGGTCAGCGATGGATGGATGGGTTGGGATAAATTGATGGGTGGGTTGGGACTTGGGAGAGTGTTTAGAGAAGAGACCCCCCCCCGACCCGCCCGACCCGCCCGACCCGCCCGACCCGCCCGTGAGTGTGTGTGCGGCTGGGACCCCGGCGGCGGAGGGCATCCGCGGGCGGGGCGGGCCGTGCGAGCGGGATAAGCGCACCCTGCACCGACGGAGTGGGATCAGCGCTCGAAATACTGTCCCGCGTCGATCCTGTTGTGGTTCATGCCTTCGTCGGTCGTCGATTTGAGTGATCGATTTGGGTGATCGATTTGGGTGATCGATTTGGGTGATCGATTTGGGTGATCGATTTGGGTGAGGGGTACCGGCCGATTTCTTCTTTCACCGTGTGCACCGGAGTACTACACCATGTGCCGAAACCCTGTGCTTGCCGTACAGGAGCCAGACGCGGGCGCGCTGGAGCACCCGGAGGACCCGGAGTTCAAGGTACGGCGCATATGTCGAGTACGGCGTACCGTACGGCACCCACGCTTGGAAGGCGGCGAGCTGGGGTGCGGGGGCGCTTGCCAGAGAGTTGTAAATCACCAGCGGCCCCCTTGGGCGGGAACCGGTACACCGGCGGCCCTTTGAATGCCAAGTATATTGCCTCGGGATTAAACGACTAACCGATTCTGCGATGCCGGTATCGTACGGCAAGTACGGTATCTCGCCAGGTCATCGTCTCGCAGGTCGTTACAGGTCGTTAAAAGGATCAGGAAAGGCCAGCAAGGCCAGGCTGGTTCCACTTCGTACATAGCGCGCATATAGCAAAGCCCACCCGTCCAGTTGCCGCTGTTGAATCCCTCCGTTACCGCTGTATGCTGACTCCCTCCGCGGCAGGTGAAGAAGTCGGACCTGGAACAAGCTACGGAAGAAGCTCAGCGAGACCCAGGCGACAGTAAGTACGGTGTCGTACACAGCGAAGCGCGGCCCTAGCACACTCACTTTCTGTCCTCCTTTCCGATTACGATATTGATTGCGCGAGTTTCGGCGACTGCAGCCTACGTGATGGTGGGGGCTTGGCAGCCGTGGGAACGTTGGTCGCTTGGCCGAGGGTTTCAGCTCACTCTGAGGCGGCCGGGGGCGTCGGACAGAGATTGAGGAAGCTTCGGCTGTCACCGATGACCCGCGGAGTCCGCTGTAACATCCTTAATTATAGAAATTGCGGCCCTTCAGCCGGATGCATTGCTGCAACCATATATAATGAAGAGCAAGAGGAGAAGAGCAGCATCCGCAGTCGCTCCTTGCTCCGTTCTCAGATGACCATTTCTTTTCCCGCTGTCACTCATTAATATGTGACCTCACGCCCTCCCGCGCTCCCGGCCTCCGCCCCACACCATAAATTGCAGTCGACGTGTCGGAGCTTAAAGCGGAGGTGGAGGACCTGCAGCGCCCCGCGGACACGGGTGGGTTGAATTGGATGAACGTTACAGCGGGTGGGTGTACGGCACCGTTGGGGGCAGGGGTGACCCGCGGGTCGGAGCAGCGTCGACCCGCCCCGCCCACACTCGCTCGCGCGGGCTGGTGCCGCCCCACTGGCGCCGAGTAGAACCAACCGACCTTACCCGGAATGAATGCGGCCGCGTGCTGCGGTTTCACGACATCTGTGCCGCTGTCTGTGCTGCCGCTGCCCGTGCCGCTGTCCGTGCCGCTGTCCGTGCTGCCGCTGTCCTTGCTTCCCCAGGCGAGGAGGAGCTGGACGCGGCGGGCGAGCCGGTGCCCGTTGTGGACGCCAACGCCGAGGGCGGCGGACCGCCCATCGAGGAGCAAGAACAGAACATCTTGGCGGGGGAGGACCGCACCCGCGAGAGTGAGGGGGTGTGACGCAAGCTAGCGCCCCCGACCGGATATGTGTTTTGGCGGGAGGAGTCTGAACGGTCAGGTGTATGTACGGCATCCAGACACCGTCTCATCGGTGGCGCCGGCAGTGCAGCATGATGACTGGATTGGGGTGAAGGCCCTGGGACAATGGGTGTAATGGACTGGCACAATCAAAGGACCACGGAACTGCGGAATCATTTGGAATCCAAGGTTGCGTTGATCGCAAGCAAGCGGGCGGCAGTCATGCCGCGGTCGTTGGAGGCTTCCAGCAAATGTGCTATCCTTAATGATCGATGTTGCAAATTTGCAAAATGCCGCAACGTGGGTTTCCAAGACAGCGTCGAGTTGTGTTGTGACGCTGCAGCCTGTCGTTCGTTCGAGGGCGAAGGGAACGGACGGGTGCGGCTCACCCCGATGCGGTACAGTACGTCAGTACCTGCTGCTCTCGGCGGCATCCGACATCCGTAAGCGGACAGCCGAGGCTGGCTACGGAATGTCTGCGGAGAGCAGGTGTGTAATTGAAGAATGGATGGACGTTACAATTGTGTAAATGTAACCCCTGTGCCAAGCTCGCGAAGGCGCCGCGCACTGCCGCGCATCTGCTGTTTGTGACGGGCTGTGGAGCGAACCTTCATCCAGTGGATGGCCGTCGTGGGACTCATCGAGGGAGTGTCGTGGCGGTCCCGCAAATCACCGCTCTCATCTGTCGCTCAAGAGGCACCCGCCTCTGAAGACAGGTTGAAGACAGGCTCAGGCGGGGTTTGGAGTTGGGGAGACCCGGCCTGCGGGCGTGTGTCTAACGAAGATCACTCACCGCAGAATGTGCGTCAGCGTGTGTTTAATGACAACGACGAACCCGCCCAGAACCAGCCAAGCCCACATACTCACCACTGCGATGTACACACCATATGCAGAGCACAGGGCGAACAAACAGGACAGCCACAGCAAGACGACCGCGCCACCACCACCGCGAAGGCACACAAGGTCCCAGGTCCCAACAGCCCGCCGCTCGCCACGCCGTGCAGCGATGCAAGCATATCCCCACCAGCACGACGCGCGCCGCACGGGCGCGCCAATAACGATACGAACAGTACAATACTTGGTCCCACAAGAAAAAACACCTCAAAATAATTGGTGGCGCAACCGTCGCGTCGCCAGGCGGTTGGTTGCAAAAGAGGCAGCCCCGCGAGCCCGCGCGACCCCCGGCGCCTGGCGGTGGGTGGTCACCGTTGCCTGTTTTTGTTAGTTTGCTTGTTTGAATCCTCGTGCTGCCTGCCTGCCTGCCGCCATGCGTTGCTCTTCATTCTCCATCCTGCAAAATCAGTCACCGGCTCCGTCCCAAGACGCTCATGACGGCACCCGACGACCCGAGCCCCGCCCCGCCCCGCGGGAGGCCCTCTTTAGGTAGATACCCACCCCACCAGACAACCGGGCACCGCCTGCCTCCCTACCACCAGGAGCAGGAGTAGAGTACTACAGGGAGGGCGCGATATTGGGTGGACTCCAGGGACCGAGGTCCTGCCGCGGACGGACCGCCCACCCCGACCAGGCCACCACGACCGTGTCAATGAAACGGCATAAGCCATCGCACAGCACAGCACAGCACAGCACGACCCATTGCGCGCGGGGGATATACAGGAAAAGCAGCCCGGACACACCCAGCCCGGCGCACGGGGGAGTCCCTGCTGCACGCAGCCCGAGCGAGCACTGCGGTCCACACATAAGAGACACTTGGGACGGGCAACCGTTGGTACGGGCAACCGTTCGGCACTAATATTGCCCATTGCATGACACGCACTCCTGCCCTGCCCACAGATCAACGGTACATTACATTTCACAAAGAACAAGTGTATTGGTCCCTGGCTTGGGTCGGGTGGGCTACTTTTGTGACCCCCCTCTGTGAACCCCCTCCCCCAAAGATCGGGACCGTCCCGGCGTGTCAAACAACGGTGCGTTCTGGTTGGATTACGCAGCACCGCAGTCCGCGATACTGACAGACTGACGGATGGAGGTCGGGTAGGCGTCCGCGCCGTCAGCAGCAAAAAGCAGCCTTCCGAAGCCGTACTAGGGTATCGAACTACAAGGAAAGAAGACGCGTCTCGTTCTGTCTCTTCGTGTACAGGGTTCGCCAGGTGCTCAAGTGATACACCCCGCGGCCGCACTCGACGGACCCGGCGGCGGGTACTGCAACTTACAAACGGTCTGCTCTCGCCACGTCACACTCGCCGGTTGACCAACCGACGTCGGTTGCCCAACCGACCGACCAACCGACTGGCAGCCAGCCAGCTTTGCTTCACTATCAACAACACCTGCACTAGTTGCACCGATGGATTGATAATTGATGGGTTCTTGGATTGGCGGATGATGCACTGTGCAAGCTCATGAAGCAAGGCCCAACAGACTCGAGGTGCACACCCCATGCCATGACCGGTCCAGTTGCTGGAGGCCGCACAGCTGGGCAGCCAATCAGATGCTCCGAAACCCGCTCCCCGTCGTACAATTGCCGTACCCTACAGCGTGTCGTACACAACACGTCCGCCCGTCACCTGTCACCCTGCCGCCCCTCACCGCCGCCTCCGCCTCCGCCCCCGCCCCGACCGCCCCGCCGGAAACCACCCCTTCCCCACCCTCGCGGCCCGCTGCGCCGCCTCGGCCACCCCTCCGCCCGCGCGCTTGCGCCGCCGCGGCCCTCATCCTCTCGCCCGCCGTCATCGTACCACTCCTCCGCGTCGGCGCTGCCGCCGCCGCCGCCGCTGCCGCCCGCATCCAGCGGATCATCCGACAGGAGCGCTCTGGCGGTCATGTACGGCACCTGTCCAGTCGCCGCCGCGGCCGGGGCCGGGGTCGGTCCCGGTGCGGATGTCGGTCCCGGTGCGGATGGCGGAGCGGCCGGCTGCGGCCGCTTCGGTTGCCGACGTCCCTGCTCATCCGACAGCCTGGGCGGCGCCGCGTGGCGCACGTAGCACTCCCGCTGGTGCGCCTGCTGGGGGTACGCGGGCGCCGCGTCACAGGCCGGCTGGGCGGGTTGCGGTTGCAGTTGCGCGGGTTGCGGTTGCGCCGGGCGCGCGCCCGACTTGCTCC
The DNA here is from genome assembly GCA_003117195.1 of Eudorina sp. 2006-703-Eu-15. Lineage (NCBI taxonomy): Eukaryota > Viridiplantae > Chlorophyta > Chlorophyceae > Chlamydomonadales > Volvocaceae > Eudorina > Eudorina sp. 2006-703-Eu-15. Next base: position 261,360 of record BDSI01000114.1, read on the forward strand.
GCCGCCGCGGGCGCTGCGACGCCGCATCCGCCGCCGGCTCAGCGCTGGCCCACTGATGTGCTCGCCGACCGCGGCTGACGCCGCGGTGGGTGCCGGCCGCCGCCGAATCGTGCGCTGGGTACACCCTGGGCCCTGGCGCTGGGAACACCGGTTCCGCCGTCGGCGCATGCGAGCCGTGGGTGTCATAGGACACCTGACTGGGCTGGTGCGGCTGCTGCTGCTGCGGAGGCTGCCGGCGGGGCGGCCGCGGAGGTGGACAGGCCTCAGCGGCAGGGGGCCCTGCTGCCGGCCTGGATGGCCGTGGGGTGGACTTGGCGCGACCTCGTGCTGACGCCGCCGGTTGGTGCTGCGGCTGAGGCTGCTGCACGGGGTAATGCGGCTGCTGCCGCTGCTGCTGTTGTTGCTGCTGCTGTTGGTGGTGGTGCTGTTGTTGCTGCTGCTGTTGTTGCTGCTGGTAATGCGGCTGCTGCGGTTGATGTGGCTGCTGCTGCTGTTGATGTGGCTGCTGGTGGTGGTGCTGCTGCTGTTGCTGCTGCTGGTGATGCGACTGCTGCTGCTGCTGCTGGTAAGGAGGCTGCTGCTGCTGTTGGTGATGCGACTGCTGCTGCTGCTGCTGCTGGTAAGAAGGAGGCTGCTGCTGCTGTTGGTGATGCGACTGCTGCTGCTGCTGCTGGTAAGAAGGAGACTGCTGCTGCTGTTGGTGATGCGACTGCACATCCAACTGCACCTCCACGCCAGTCACGCCACGCGGGTGCGCTTCCCCGGCCGGCCGCTGCTGCTGCTGTTGCTGCTGCTGTTGCTGCTGCTGCTGTTGCGGTTGCTGCGGCTGGGTCGCTGCGTCGCCTGACCCGTTACAGCCAGGCAACCTGGGGTCCCCATGCAGCTGCCCGTGCGGCTGCCCATGCCGCTGCAGGCCGGCGCCGCCTTCGCTCCAAGCCCCCGACGGCGCCACCGCCCCGGGCACGGCCTCAGCGCGGCGCCTGGCGTCGCCGCCTTCGGCCGTCTCGCGTCCCACGCTGCCCTCCGGCCGGTCTGTCACCCAGGCACTCAACCCAGTGCGGCCGTCCGAAGGCCCTGTGCCAGGCCCAGTGGCGCAGGCAGGGGTTGCGCCCGACGATGGGGCAGGATGAGATCCCACGGGTTCAGAGCGGTGCGCAGGAACGGCGCCTGCGGCACCTGGCGGGGCGTTGGTCTGTGGCGCGTCGTGACACGCACTGCGCTGCACGGGTGGCGTCGAGGTCGTCGCGCGAGAATCCGCGCCGCCGCCGCCGCCGGTGGTTGGGAGTGCCTTGGCACTCATGCCTGCCCGGACAGCCGCGGCTGCCGCGCGCGCCGCTGCCGCCGCCAAGCCGTCAAAGGCAGCGCTGGTCGCGGCGGCGCCCGGTCTGACGCGCGCACCGCCGTTGACGCCTCCGGCGCCGCCAGGCGCCGCAGCCGCATTCGGGCGCCCTGCATCGGCAGGGGCGGCGGTCGCGCTCCCCGTGACGCCAACCTCCCCGGCCTTGTCGGCGCTGGGCCCTGGCATGTCGGCTTCGACGGCCGGGCTCGTGCGCCGCGAAGCGACGTGGAGGTCGCCGGGTTGGCTGCCCTCGGCGCCTTGCGCTGCGGCGCTGTCCATCCTGGTAGGTAGGGGGGCTGTGAGGCCGGCTGGCAGCACTGTTGCCGCGGCGCTGTCCATCCTGGCGGGTAGAGGGGCTGTGAGGCTGCCTGGCAGCACTGTGGTCAAGGGGGAGGCACCGCGCTCCGCAGGAGACGCGGGCAGCGCCCCTGGAGCCGCTCGTGTGCACGGCGCAGCGCACGTCGCCCCGCTGTGGGTCTGGGTCACGACGCCGCTTGTCGCCGCGCGCGCCAGTGCCAGCAGCACCGGGACCGCAGACACGGAGGTGCTGGCTGGCATGGACGCGGCTGCAACGCCACCGCCAACCGCCACGAAGGATGCCCCAGCCCGGGCTGCCGGCTGCGTGTGTTGCTGCGCGTTTTGCTGCTGGTGTTGTTGCTGCTGGTGTTGTTGCTGCTGGTGTTGTTGCTGCTGCGTGTATTGCTGCTGCGTGTATTGCTGCTGGTGTTGTTGCTGCTGGTGTTGTTGCTGCTGGTGTTGTTGCTGCTGGTGTTGTTGCTGCTGCGTGTATTGCTGCTGGTGTTGTTGCTGCTGCTGCTGCTGCTGCTGCTGCTCCGGTTCCGGCGCTGACGGCGGCCGTTGCAACGCCACGTGGCCCACGTGGTGGTGCACCATCGTGTCGTACTGTTGGTAGCCCACATCATCATCGCCGCTGTCGCCCTCCCGCGCGTCCGCAGACCCGTCGCAGCCGCTCTCCCACCCGCCCGGACCTAGACCGTGCGGCTGAGCTGCGCCCCAGCGCGGCGACGTGCCCGGCGTCTGTGAGGATCCGGCGGGGGTCTGGTCTTCGCGCTTGGCCCACAGCACCTCCTGCACACCCTGCCCCGTCGGCCGGCGCGGCGCCGCCGCCTCCTGCTGCAGCTCCAGCCGTCCAGCTGACGGTGACCCAGATGCCGCCAGCAACAGCTCGCCCCCGGGTCCGTCGTGACGCTCCGTTACATGGTGGGTCGTCGCAGCATCTGCGCCGCTGTGGCACGCTCGCAGCGCCAACAGCAGCTGCAAAGGCCCCCGCGGGCCCGCAGTCGGGGCCGCAGCCGGGCCTCCGCCGCTGCCGAGCCGGGCGATGCCGGCGCCGTCGACCGGCGCACTGATGTTGGCCTGGCCGAAGCTGCTGGCGTCTTGGCTGCCGCTGCCGCTGGTGCTGCCGCTGGTGCTGCCGCTGGTGTCGTGGCTGGTGCTGGCGCCGCTGACGTCCTGACGGCTCGCGGGGTGCACTGGCCCGCCGTACCCCGAGCCCGGGCTGCTGTCCGCCCAGGTGGAGGCCCCGTCGCTGTCCTCCACCGCCGCCAGCAGCCCGCTGCGCGATGAAGCGCGGCCGCCGGGGTCGTCAGACGTGATCGAGGTTGCGACCGGCGAGGTCCGAGCAACGACCAGGACTTCGTCCAGCGGCGGACGCAGCGGTGAGGTCGCGGCGGTGAGGTCCGCGGCCGCGGGCGAGGCCGGGGGCTGCTGCGGCGCTGGTGTGTCGGGGGCGGACGACGTGGCGCATGGCGGCCGTGTTGCCACGTCAGCCACGGCGTGCGGTGGTGAAGAAGGGCGTCCAGCTGATGTCGGCGGCAGTGAGACCTTGGGGAATGGCGCAGATGGAGGGCGAGCGCGTCGCATCAATTGATCGGGTCGATCAAAAGATCCATCTGACCACGCGGATCTGGCTGTGTACGGACGGGTCGCCGTACAATCACGGCGCGAAGCGGCATCCCCAGCGGAGTCTCTCAGTACTGGGCCCAACCACTTTGGACTGCCCACCCAGATAGCAAGCTCTGGCTACCGATTCAAGGTTGCAGGCCGCGCATGTCGGTGCTACGGCTGCGGCCCCAGGTGATGCTGTCTGAGATAACGATCAGGTGGCGGACGCCAGGACGGAAGTGCAAGGAATCACCAGACGGCCTTGGCAACATGTCAGAAGCAATAGGCAGCGTTCGCGAACCCGCTTTCCTTATAGACCGGAAAGCCGGCCTCCCCCGGGCCCTGCCATGGTGTAGCTGATGCAAAGTCATGTCCAATGACGTTGCACCACTTGCGGACGGGGGCGGCCCGAGTCTGGCCGCGACCCAGATGGGGCCGCGGGCCGGCAGAGTGACCCACCATGTTATCCACCCATGAATGGATGCTAAGCCCCTACCCCATCTACAGAGCTCTAGCCTGTGATGACCCTGCAGGTCCGTGATGAGCAGGTCCGTGACTGGGTTGAGCACTCACCAGCACTCGGGGACGAGCGTGAAGGATGCCCGAAACCTCCAGCCCTGGCCGTAGGACCGCCGTAATTGTTGCCCCCAGTAGGGGATCACTGTCACTGCCGGCAGCGCTTCCGTGACAGTTCTGTTACAGGCAAAAAGACGCGAGGGAGGGACTTGATTGGTCGGGTCAAACGTATGGCGTGATACGCCATCTCATGCCGCTCTGGCGCGCCCCGGGACGTATGCTCCGGTTCAGTACCGCGTCAATTGCAGAATGGTAACGCAAGGTGTGCAACATCCCGCCAAGCACACACATAAGGATCACTTCCCTTAAAAGAATCTAAGCCAGGTGCGCCCTCTCACCTGGAGCGCTTTGAGCTCGGGGTCCGTGATGTGTAGCTCATGAAGAGCAGGGTCATAAATGTGGCCCACTATGTTATAGACTGCATAGCAGCTGAACTTCTGCAACGCTGCTTCGAAGAAGTCAAACGCAGCTTGAAGGTCCTGCGTCAAGCCCAGGGCAGCCCAGGAAAATCTTGCTTTGGCGACGAGCATTGCACCTGACTATAATGGCTACTGCACACACCATCTGGACGAACTCAATCAACAAAACAGCCGCGCGTGGACGATGTAAGCGTGCCAAGTTTCGCCACATCTACCATGTGCCAAATCAAGCCAGCATGACTCTAATTCATTTGATTTGCCTGCATAATTGCATCATTTTACATTAATTCATTAGTATAATCCCACCTGTTGTGCTGTTTGGTCTGGGCCATCTGCCACGACCGAAACGTCGGTGTCGTCGTCCTGAAGAATAGTCCATGCCTGCCAGAGCTTACACAAAGCTTCCCAGCCATGTATCATGCCTTCGGCGGTCAAGTTCTCTGCTTGGCTTCCTTGGAACTTGCCCATTTCTCCAAGCTCGAAACAGGCGCCGACTATATCTGCATTAGGACATTTTGCTTCCGAACTTCGTGCCGGAAAAACTGCATAGACCGTTGAGGTGGATTCCACGCGTAAA
>BDSI01000114.1:271175-278675 GCA_003117195.1 Eudorina sp. 2006-703-Eu-15
TACTACTATACTACTACTACTACTACCTACTACTACTACTACTACTACTACTACTACTTACTAACTACTACTACTACTACTACTACTACTACTACTACTACTACTTACTACTACTACTACTACTACTACTACTACTACTACTACTACTACTACTACTACTACTACTACTACTACTACTACTACTACTACTACTTACTACTACTTACTACTACTACTACTACTACTACTACTACTACTACTACTACTACTACTACTACTACTACTACTACTTACTACTACTTACTACTACTACTACTACTACTACTACTACTACTACTACTACTACTACTACTTACTACTACTACTACTACTACTACTACTACTACTACTACTACTACTACTACTACTACTACTACTACTACTACTACTACTACTACTACTTACTACTACTACTACTTACTACTACTACTACTACTACTTACTACTACTACTACTACTACTACTACTACTACTACTACTACTACTACTACTACTACTTACTACTACTACCTACTACTACTACTACTACTACTAACTACTAACTACTACTTACTACTACATACTACTACTACTACTACTACTACTACTACTACTACTACTACTACTACTACTACTCTCAGAGCAATCATAAGGTACCACAGACAAAAGCCCCTCAGGTAAAAGGCCCACTCAGCATGAGCTGCCACATGTGCTATGATGTCACCCTCCTCAATTCCCCTCCCAACAGCGGCATGCTGTCTGGTAACCGGACATGGGAGGCACATGATGCAGATAGACCCGCTCCCCTACAGCATCTAAGGGTGTAGTAGGTGCCGAGCGGCGCGTCGGGGGCCTAGATGGCGGCCGCGACACCCTGAGCAAGGGTTGCACACGGCCCCTTGCTCAGGCCGCTGCAGGGCCGGGTTAGGGCCGCTGCAGGGCCGTTGTTTGTCCCACCCTTGTGTCCTTATCTGCTCCAAACATCCCCAATAATACAAAATTGATGTTTTTGTTTATTTACACTTGTACTGTCTCAAAATGAACAAAATTTGTGTACCCTTGCTCGAGTAAGGGGTAAGTCACGGTTCACCTTACATTATTTTTACCCTTGCTCGAGCACGGGTCACCGTGCTTACCACAAACTGAGAGGACTGTCTAAGATGTCCGTTGATAGACGACCCACATGCCAAAAAGTATTGTCTTTGGGTACACCAGAGAGACGAGGGCCCGGTTATTGTCTATAGATCGTCTAGCTATAGGCACCTTTCCATTTTACAGGTGACATTGCCCATGATTGGACTGAGATCATGCAATTTCAGACCAGCAATTCTCATGTAGATGTTCAATACACAAACTGGAGCATACATACATTATGATTGTTGATGCCTCATGTTGCATACTGGGATGGTGATCAGGAAGCACATGCAAGTCTAATCATCAATGTTCGTTGTGAACTTTATGTACGTAACCACCTAAACCACCAGTGTCAAGATTATCAAGATTTGACCATTTCTATCTAACTGCAGCCTGGATTGCAATTGCAGCCCAGGTAAAACATTATATATAATATGCACTCACTACATAGTTAGTGGTGCTAAGAGGTGCAAAAGGCCAGTGCATGTCCAACAGCAGTAGTGTGTGTTGGGTGTGTTCTGACAATGCAGGCTATTTAGTGGCATTGAGTGGCTGCATGCTAAGAAGGACCAACACCCGGCTAACAAGGCTACAATACAAGACAAACACCTACCTATTGCTTCAGAACACGTCCCCATGCATTCACACAGGCAGATTGCCAGTAATACTAATAAATATGAATGATAAGAGGATAAACCAATAAACATTATCATCATGACTGTATGCTACTACAATACATAACACTACCACGCACAAAATCACTTTGACACTTTAAGGGGGGTAACCCCAAATGCTATTGCTGGTTTACTGTGCATGCATGAATTGCAGGTACACCTTGTAGTGTGTTAAGACAGGGCGGGCTGCACTATGTTGATTTGTATCAGATGTATTGGAACATACATGCAACATGCTCGCACACACCTGCAGATATGTGTCCAGAGCCACCCAGACGTCCCAGTCCCTCTCCCAATTGGCACCATTCACAAAGTACTCGGCACGGATGGCACCTCGTCCATCAGGTGTCAATGCATTTGCGTTTTCCGCTGCACTTGGAGGGACCCCGGTCTTGTTCTGCATGCAAAAAAATATTGTATGTAAAGAATGATCACATTGGTTGTCATAACGAGTCACTGTCACATACAAACAGTGTGACAAGCTGCTTTCCTTAAAACTTGTATGTTAAGCCTATCATATATGTAAATAGGTAGAAACCATTAGGACAATAAATAAATGAATGGGAAAAGTACAACTGGCTGATGCATGCATGCAACGGCTGGGCCATGCATCCAGCTAAATGAGACACTTGATTTTCATGGCACATGGACCCATGGGCAACAGGAAAACGCTTACAGGAGCGAGCAAGTCCAATGACTCCAATCTAGATACTCCATCCAAGGTGTTGATATTCATTGGCAGGGTCTCACCAGCGCATATGCAGTCCACACATTGTTGTAGCTTTCGCCTGTTCCCTTGAATTGTGCCTCGCCCCACTGATGGTTGTGCCCAAGCTCATGATACGGACCCCACGCACCCTTTGCCTGTTATGCCGCAAGTGTTTGACAGGTCATCTGTAATTGTAGATTGGTAATACGATATTTGTTAGTTCACCATGGATGGGGTTGACTGCAAGTTTATGACCATCCCCTGACATACATGCACATTATCATGGGTTGCCTGTCGACCGCAGAGGCCAACCCATCAGCAATGAATGCACGATGTACATGATTGGTGTTTCAGCAATGAATGCATGATGTACATGATTGGTGTTCTTGTAAGGTGTTGTAATCTTGCTGTGTGGATTGGCTGTGCAGCTGCTGTGTATGTATATATGGGTGTGTGTAGCATGATAATATGCTTTGATAGATACTACTGCTGATGCCTGTGTTAAAAATCCTCAATTTTGGCAGGGATTTGCAGGTGGCAAACAGATAGAAGTTGCAGCCCACCTAGCAAGCCTAGCATATGTCAGCCGGCCAGCAGAGTCTTGTGACTGCTTAGTAGCAGGCTGTGTATCTAGCAGCCAATCATTCATGGCAGGCGCTTAGCAATTTAGATATCCCGTAGCAGGCCCTAAACACAGACTCTAAACCCTAAACTGTAGCCGGTCCAATTGCAAGGGGCCTGCTAGGCCTGTTGCTTAGCTTGGATACCACCAGGCTCACATACATAGGGTAAGCTGTCCACCTTCAAAACCATCCCACTCAAGCCTGCTCATCCAGCAAACCACCCTTGTGTACTTTCCCAGGCTGACTTGTTGCCCCTACCTGCTGGTAATGCCTGACAATGCCCCTATATATGTATGTAATCCTTTCTGAGAATGCATGCAATCAATTTAGTTAGGGTTTGGTCACATTCAAAAGTTGGTTACAATGGAGCAAGGTGATTACAAATAGGAAATATGTATAAACCCCAGCCGTCACAACGCGCATCCGCATGCAGCTAATGCAGCAGTGTGGGCACACCCATGTCAAGCCGGTTATATATAATTCCCTATCATTCTAGCTTGGCCAGGCGAGCTCTAGTATGTGACATATATCATAATGAAGAGAGATGCCCAGTGTAAGCACGCAGTGAGCAGTGTTATTGCTGGATGGATGGTCCCCATTGTAACATCAAGACCCAAACAATTTATAGCACAAAATGCCAGTACAGTTTCAACAACATGTAGGTAGGTGTTGCACACCAAGTGTTGCACACCAAAAGGCAATCCAAAAGCACAATCTACACATTATCAAACAATTGCATATTTTAATGTGTGCTGTGCAAGCAGGACATTCCGAGGATCACTAATCACTAGTGACCCGCAAGCATAGTTTTCTCCATCACATATGTGCACCTCACCTTCAGCTGGTTTATGTCCAAAACTTCCTGCAATACATTGTGAGGTGACCACATACAGAGGTTGAGGCAGTCAATTGAAAGGTGTATATACATAGATAGCCGGCGAGCATTGCCAGCTTATATACCTGGACATATAATGAAGCAAGGCATGCTTGATTAAATGAGTATCAGGAGCTACAGGAGCTTTCCCGAAACCAGTCAATTCAACTACTCCAAATTCAATCAATTTGCAGCGATATTTGAGTGCAATTCACAATCCTTTCTGCATACAAACCTTATGAACATCTGGATCATCATAAGCCATGATGGGGTAGCCTGAGTGCATCCAACCACCACCTATGTCAGCATCCACTAGGAAACGCTCTACAAAAAAAGAGTGTGAATAGCAGTATATACAACAGTGTGAGTCACTTTTGTAAGGAAACGGAAAAGCAAAAGAAGAAATATATGGATACAAATACCAAGTGAAATGAAAGTAAATGTGGAATCAGATTCCGATAACATATACAAAGTAAAGTGAAATTAAAGTAAAAATAAAAGGTGAACGTGGATGTAAAAGTCAACTTGAATGTGATTATGAACAAAATTGAAAATAACAATGAGAATCAATCAAGGATGAGAATTAGTTCACCCTTTTGCCCTGCTTAACCTGAAGTAGAAATTAATCTGACCCACACCATTACCCACATCATTACCCACATCATTACCTGCCCTTGCACGATCGGTTGGTATGTTTGCCAAGTATGCCATACTGTCCATCACACGATTCCAATGGTTCAGAAGCGGGACAGGGTCAGACAATGAGCGAATAGCCTGCAAGTCAGGTAGGTAGTTTGTGTTATTATACATGTTTGGAAAACTCCGTGAAAAACAAAAGCACTACTGTGAAGCCACTTTCTATTTTTACTATCTCCTGTTCTATACGGCAAATAATGCATTATCCGCTTATGCTCACCACGGATGGCACCATTATCACAAACTTTCCGCTGTCCAGCTCAGCCCAGGGTCCCGGGTAGTTGCGAATTGTTGAGTTCCATTCGGACTGAAGAAACAGCCAGGCAGCAGGTAATGTGATTGAAGGTATGTGACACATGTTGTAATGGTGGTCTGCCTACTTAATGATAGATGAATACCTAACTAGTGGAAGCATGGATAGATCTTTAAGGAGGGTATGATGGACAGTCAATTGAGCCGGGGGGATACCTGGCCAGCATCTATGTTTGACTTACATCTAAACATCAATTTTATGTTATTTTGGGTACCCTGAATGATATCTAGGTATTGGTCACTGCTCATCTAGCTGGATGGGCTGGGGCCTCCCCTTACACTGATCAAGCTGGCCGTAAGCCACATCTGACTGCATCAAGGGCCCACCAGATAGGCATCTGACTGGGTAGAAGTCCACATCTAGATACTATATATAGGAGCCTTCCCAGGACTCATTCAGCTGTATGTGACAGGGCAGCTGGAGACATGTATGCCGGCATCTGAATACCTGAAAGCAACCCTCTCCACAGTGTCACCCCTGACTGTGTTTGGAAATCTTGTGATTGCACTTCTGTTGACACGAAGTTTGCCCAAGCACCCAATCCAGGCCATGCCACTTAGAGTACTCGTGTCAGGACAGCAAGGGCAACGCATACATTTGAGGGCGCGGTGGGCGGCCCTTAAGGGGCTGACACAGTGCATGTCAGGGGTACACAAACCGCCGCGGCCCATCATCACTCTGACAACAAGTGAAAATGTTTCCTCCAGTGCAGTGTGGCTATCTTTATTTTTGGAGTATCTAACGCCAGAGATACGCCTGGATGGCTTAGTAACACTGAAAGTATCTGTCAATGGAGAGATATTCCTGGCTGGTATCTACCGAGATGTGTTCACCCGGATACCCTTACCACTCACAACGGACCTATTAGCCCTTAGAGACTACTGTTCCAGGCTTCACCCGGCGGGATTCGACCCTGAGCGGGAGATATGGGGTGACTATTTGACCGCCTGAGTATCTGTCAATGGGGAAAAGTCATGTCCCCACATGGGCATCAAGCATCTTATTCGTACTTTTCTCGAGAGGGAAAAGTATCTAACAAAGTCCACAATTTTCGGCCGAATATATATTTATATCTCAAGATATCCACCCTGCTCCACTCTAGTGCCCAATCTATAGCCGCGACACATACACTTGACACACCCTCTCTCTGGGAAAAACTCGGTTTGATTGTAAGACTCCTCCCGGTTCGTTACATGAAATGACAACCTTGGTAACAAATGAAATACTTCATTGTGGCGCTGGGAACGAATCCAAGTTACAAAGAACTCTGCCAACCCCTGCCAACCCAAAATAATGACCCCAAAGTGCACGCATTTGTGCATTTAAACTGCAACAGATGCAAGAAGTCTTATTCAGCAAGTCCAGGTCCCTTCATTTTAAGGCGTTCATTGCATCAAGGCATTACGAACCCAGTACTAACAAACCAAGGTCAAAGTCCTGTTCATGCCTGGTGCCAAACAGACGCAAAAAAAGTAATCTCCAAAATTCCAACATAATTATATTGCTATCTTGTCAACCTACAGTGTGCCCACTGATGCGAGGTTAAAATGAAATCGTATGTGATTATTATTTCAAGAAACGAATTGTTCATTTATAATTACAAACGCCTCAAATAATAATATGCTTACTACTGGCAATAACACAATCAGTCTGTTGGGATCGAATATCAATGCTGTTGTTTCAAAGATGTATGGCATATTCATATCAACATATTCATATCGGCTGTACATGCCTTTGGCATGGGCATCAACATCCTGATACAATAATGAATCACAACTGTTAGTTATATTCTGCTTACATAACCATGTTCCTTCAATGGCTTCTATAAATGTCACATGCAGATCTATAAATGTCACATGCAGAAATCGTTACTGCTGGTAAGGAATGACAATCGTTTCAGCGGGGAGAACTACTACTACAGCAAAAATACACAAACTCACTCATCAATGGCAATGAGGGTGTAACACACTCTGTGCTCTTTGCGATTTCCTGGGCAACATGTTAGTGATGGCTGGCCCCCCAGGTCGATGCCAGGGTGGAGATTAGCCGTCTGAAGCTAGCTGCTACATTTGCTTTGTATCACAGCAACAGGTGTAGCTAGTAAGCCAACAGGCATGCACTGCTGCGGCTGCTGTAGCTACACTGCCTACTGTCGTCAGTGCTGGCTCTGCTTCGATTGGAGTGGCGGGATCCACAATGTGACATGAAGGTACGGCATGGGAACAATACAATCCTCACTTGATCCTGAGCACGAGCTGCAGGGTCTTGGGCCCGGAGGCGTGGGAATGGCGCTGTAACAGGAATTCGAGCCCCTTTTCAGCCTCGTGTTACATTGGTGCGAATTGCCAGGAGGCTAAGGTCCCGGGGTCGAACCCGAAAGCAACGGTCGAGGCCCTTAGCACCAAGTGCGCTTTTCAGCCTCGTGTTACAGGCGCAGAAGCCAGCAAACACCACTTAACCCAGGCCCATCATGCACCCCG